>APFE030479381.1:0-34204 GCA_000404065.3 Pinus taeda
TGATGAGGTGGCCCTTGGGGACCAGATGCAGTGCTACTGAAGTGAATGTGCTTTGGGGCTGCAGTTCGGCTTTGGTGTGAATTGAATGTGCAATTATTATGATTTGAGAGCTTCAAGTGATTTTGCTCTCCTTCTATGGATCTGTTGGAAGATATTCAATTTTCTCTTGCTTTGGGCCGTTGTTCAAGATATTCTCTAATACACTTTGCCACTACATTTATGGTTTCCGCCTTCGACTGATACTTTTTGACACACTTGAAGCCTGCTGATTTGATCTGATACACTTTAAACTCTGTGAATGATCTGCTGCTGTTTTCAAACCGGATCCTTCGGCACGCTTGAGTGATTTTCGGGCTTTTTCGGCGCGTAGTGGGCTCGACAATCAGAAGATTCCCTCAAGATTCCCCGAAATGGCCTATTTCCCGTGCTATTTGCGCATCGAAAACTGCCTCTGTTTCTTGATCTGGAGCTCCGAAGTGCGACTTTTCTTTCTGCGTGAAGCTTTTTCGGCTTTTCTGGCTGCTGATGTAAGCATGGCGTCGGTTGTATGGTGGATGACGTCATCAGTGGGTCCCTGGTACAGCACGATGTGGTGAGGTACTGGATGAACTGTTGGTGAAGAGGTTCCAATGTGATATCGCGATATCGCGTCGGCGGGGAAAGAGGGGGATCATTGGGTTAGGCATTCGGCGTTTGCGACTGCCGATATGCGATATCGCAATGTCGCATCAGCGGAGAGGGAGGGGTGAACAAATTGGACACTCGGCATTTGGGATCGTTGATCGCCGATTTCGCGATGTCGCATCGGTGGGGAACGGATGGGCATTGCTTTGCATGAATGTGAGATGGCAAGTTTGCGATGCGAAAATGGCTTTGAAGGGAAAAGGTAAGTAAGTAGGTGTGAAGGGCTTTTGAAGTTTCGGAAGGGGTCCGACTACTTCGGGGGAATTTTATACTTAGGAAGAAGTCTGTAGTATCTGGAAGTTGGTTTCGGAGGATGGGGTTCTTGCTTAGTTTCTGATAAACTAAACAATTCCCGGGACTTGCTATGGTTATTTTTCAACCAAGGGAAGGGATATTACATAGGGGAGTTTACTTAATATTAATACGGGGACGGGAAACATAGGGAGCTACATAATAATGTTAGTGGTTAGTGTGGAGATGGTAAGAAAGTGCTAAGTTTGGGGAGAACTTAGGTTTTTGTAGGGGGTAGGACCATACTTCGGGAGAAGATATGGAACAACTTTGAGTAAAGCAGATCTTTACCCAACCAGAGTGATGAAGATGATGAACTAAACAGGTGTCAAACAGATCTTGACCTCTTTTGGGGATGTTAGTTAATGATCGGGGGAAAACAGAGAAGGGAAGTTAGTTATACCTCATTTGAGCCTTTTTTGCTTACAAATCTTTGCTGACTATGTTCTGCATGATAGGATGGCTGCAAACTTGGAACTTGTCAGCAATTCAACAGCCTCAGAACAACCTACCCAGCCTACTTTCCTAGCATTTTTTCTTCTTTTGCTTGGGGGTGCACTTAGACTTGAAAACCCATCATACATTTTTCTTTTGATGCTTTTCTATCTACATACTACCCTTATTTCTTCCAGAGCCCAGATTAAACTATTGGACTCTTCTGTTTCTCTACCTATCTAAGAGTCTGCCAAGATTAAACTGTTTGGACAGACCTACAATCTCTATATTCTAAAACATGAAATTTAAACCTAGGGAGACCAAGATTAAACTGTTTGGACCTCCCTTTAACTAACAGTAGCAATACCAGGAAAACTTTACAAAATTTGAAGGCAATTAAATGACCTTGAAGTAGCCTTCTTCATATGGAGACTGTTTAAGCAAATATGGAGCATTGCAGCAAGCAAAGTACAACATATTTGGCCTGTGAAATGTCAATCACGAAATATGAATACCTGCTGTAGCAGGAGCTAACAACCTCAATGTGCCTCATTCATGTCCCTAGTGGCCTCTCTCTTGTGGATTAAGAATCTTGGCTGTAAGTTCTGCAAGGACAAGCCAAAAACATATTTGTGCAAAGAAAAATTCTTGTTTCTTGAGACCATTAGATTTCCTTCTTCCCCTTATTCAAGATGGTTATTGATTATATTTTTTTTCAGTTTGGTAAGGTCTTCCACACCCTTATTGGCATAGAAAGTCATTTATTTCCCTTAGGACTACCTCCTGTAGGATTTCTGGGTCACTGTAATTCCTACAGGATCATCCTGTAGAAAACACAATCCCTTTGTAAATTGAAGTAAAGGAGTGGAGAAAATGACAGAAATGGTGGAGGAATGAAAGGTAATGAGTGGTAAAATAAAAATGTGAGTGACAAGGGTATCTTTTTGATCCTCCTTTGTTGTTTGACCATCCTTCTTGCTGACCTACAAATGGAAATTTCATGAAAATGGAGAGGATTCTCTCTTTGTTGTTTTTTTAAATAATGAAATGGGATGGATGAATGATGAATAGATAGTGAATATGAAGTGTATAGAGGGCTTGGACTATTGTGGTGACCTTGGTATTTGAAAAAATTTCTTCTTTTAACTGTTGTCCTCATTCCTTGAAATCATCACCCTTCATAATTTGACTTTTCAACATTGCATGAGTGAAGGAGTGAGTTGCAATCAACTAGTTGAAGGCAGCTGAGACTTTTGACCCATCCTTAGCTTATAAAACCTCATCTCTCATGCATTGACAACAGATTTATAACTATAATATGCTCAAGACAAGATGCAAGAATATTGCATACTTGTACCTACTTGATGGTTGTTGGAGAAACATGCATGCTGCTACTGAGTTGATGTTGATGTGTAGGTGTTTGATGGTGATGTTGATGATCCTGATGTTGATGCTAAGATTTGGAGGAGCTTCTTTGACCTCTAGATCTCCTTTAAAACTACTCACTACTAATCATGTAGGTGTTGTTCTGTGTTCTATAGGTTTACAGGCCAATGACTTGTTTTGTCCATATCTCCCAAACGATAGACTAGATTGAGCTGAAATTTTTGAGCATGTTTCCATCATCGTTATGCACCTTCCCATAGAAAAATTTTGGTCAATGGATGCGCGGATTTTGAGAAAAACTAAAAATGGTTGAAGGTGATGGAGGCCAATTTATTGGAAATTGTGTACTGGAATTTTCTAAAATTGCTTGGGCATGTTACCATCATCCATACGCATCTTCTCATGAAATAACTTTTTAAATGGATGCACGAATATCGAGAAAATGCAAAAAATGGCTGAAGGTGATGGAGGCTAATTTCTTGGAAACGGTGCACTAGAATTTGTTGAAATTTCTTAAGCATGTTACCACCATCCATATGCATCTCCCCCTGAAACAACTTGGTAAAGGATGCATGGTTTTCAAGTTATGGTAGAAACAACTTTCTACTCTATGTATTTTTGTATCTTGTAGTAAAACAGAGCATCCTATAATTATTTAGGACAACAAGGAAAATGAGTGGTAGAAGCTTGAGAATGATGGGTGGATGGTGAAAATAACTGAGGGTGATCGATTGGCATGGCCTTGACCTTGTTGGGGAATTTGAGCGAAGTAGGAGAAAGTCAAAATTTGACTTCTTTCGACTAGGCGTGACCAATTTTCCTTTTGGTACCAACTTGTACTTGTTGCTTGCGGATGTTGGAGAGTACATGCATGAATGGAGAAAGGATTCTTTTTTTTTCGATTTTTTTTTTAGGCCTACTAGCTACCTCAATGAGGTTTTCAACTAGTAGGTCTACCGAGGCGCCTTAAAGGAGGTTTTCACATAGGATATTCTTCTTTTTTTCTCTTTTTTCCAACCCATTGACCACCTCATGGAGGGTTTCAATCAATGAGCTAATTTGATGCGCCTCCAAGGAGGATTTTTATTTTTTCTCTTATTTTTCATTTTTATTTTTTTCTACCCTACCCTACTTGAAAAACAAAATCACTTTCAAGTATAAGAATACTTCCAATGGAACCATGAGCATGTCAAGATGACAAAAAAACTGATGTGTAGGCTTAATATGTATGCTTTGACATGTACTTGAATTTGAGAGATCAAATGATTTTACTTTCATGATATCAAGCACAATTGAAGAAGAGGGTATGGTTGCAACTTAATCACTGTCTAGAACCATATTTCAATATAGTTGTGATGCCCCTGGTCCACTTGCTGATTTGGATCATCTTGGATGGTTTCTTCTTCCATGACCTTCAAATCTTCTTTTTTTGCTGATTATTCTCTTGAATACATGGAGGATTTGATGGTGACCATAACGAATCTCTCTCGTATTTGATTTTGATGTCTGCTCTTCATCAAGTGCAACCCATGATTCTTTGATCTTCTCTTTCGAATCTTCTTCTTCTCAATGTAGTCCTTCAATGATATTAAGAGAATCTCTTTTTTGAAATACACTTCCTGAGCTATGATGAATACCATTGAGCTCAAGAGGAGATGTTTGGAAGTGTTGTATCTCAACAGTGTAAGTGGGCTGAGCTACTTCAATGTGTGGGTTTGGAAATGGTAGTATAGGTAGTTGAGTGGGAGTGTATATTTGAAATGGATGTGGATGGGGTTGTCGTTGTGGTGGAGGCGAATGGTAGGGATAATATGGAGTTGGGTATGGATGATATTGAGGATAGTGTGGATGAATCCCATAAGTTCATTGCCAACCTTGTTGCCAAGATTGGTTTTGGGGTTGAGATGGCCAATGTTTCCAAGGAAAGAGTGTGTTCCAATTACTTTGAGGTGGATGTGCATAAGCTTGAAATTGTGAATTAGGCTCTTGCATCATATCATGCTAAATAGGCTACCATGGTCCTCTTGGAGCTACATAACATCACTGCATTGGCAATTGACTTGATCCATTTTCCTCTTAGTAAAATTCATTCAACCTTGGTAATGATGGACAATGTTTAACATCATGTGATTCTGCAACAAAAATATCAACATTTTCTTTTCCTTCATCTTGCATTTTTAACATTTCTACTTGTTTTGTTAGGTTGCTAAGAATTTATGATTTTAAATCATCAAAAGAATTTCCAAGTTTAGCTTGACTTACCGATATTGATGTTGATTTACCTACTCTTTCTTTTCGTCTTGATATGTGTTTGCATGTTTCACAAATTTCCTCAAATGATAATTGATATACATAACCTCTACTCATGATATTAAGGAGATCAATCCATTCATCCCTAATTGTTCTAAGTAAGAGGGTTTTTAGTGTGTCGGATCCTAAATGATGTAGTTTTCCCCTCTTAACATTATACATGAACCTCTTTATTAGATCCTCTAGACTCCCATCTTCTATTTGATTCAATCTAAAAATTTCTTCTTTAAGATCATGATCTTTATATGTTTCTAGAAATATATTTTGCATATCATTCCATGATCTTATTCAATTAGTCCCTAAAATCATGAACCATTTAAGAGCTCTATCCTTCAATGTTGCCGAAAACAATCTCAATTTTTTAGTTTTTAATAAGTAACCATAAGATCTACAAACAATCTCAAATTCAAAGAGAAAGGTTTCCAAATCCTCTGACCTTAGACAATGAAATTTTAGAAGAAAAGATGGAGGGATGTTCTTCATGTGCACACTTCCATCCATATCTTGAATAGGAAATTCGACAAGATCTTCCTCATTTTCATCATCACCATCAATTTCTTCTACATTATTCACCATCTTCTTCTTCTACTTACAAAAGTGAATGGTGATATGGCTCTTACTTCACCATGTGATCAAATGCTGGGTGGGTTGGTGTTGGAGAATTTTGTTTTTGTTTCTAGGATTGAATGAAAACTATAATGCAATGCAATTTTCTACTTTTGAAATTAAATATGCCTAATGAGAATATTTTGTTGTTTTTGCAAAAATTAAAAAGAAATGATTCAACTAGGGAAGAAAACAATGCATACTTTGACACCTCCCTGGTAACGACGCTAAAAAGTGATGAGCCTCGGTATTGCAACAAGAATGCTATAACTCCCAAGGCTAACTATAGGATACAACTGAGAGTAATGGGTGGAATGGAGTGAGAAAATGTCCAGGATCACTTAGAACTCAAAACCAAATTTGGGAGATGGATGGATTTGCTCAAAAATCTTGGAGAAGTTTCCTTGTGAGATGATGAAAGTGATGAGGGTTTAATGACCAAGAAAATCAAGTCAAAATTGGATGGGACGTTTTTTTTATTAACTAGGATGTCTTAGGTCCCTATTCCAAGTGGAATCACTCAAAAAGACCTATGTTAATCCATGCAAAAAAGACAAAAAACATTACTCGTCGAAAATCTAGAAATTCAAGAACTAGTGATCTAGTAAATCTGAAAAATGCCTAACTAAATCAAGTGAAAATGAAATGAGGTGATTTTTTTTTATGAACGAGAATTTTTTTTCGATCTAATGCAAGTGGAATCAATTTGATTGAAGCTCATTAGAATGCTCTAAAAAATAGCAGAAATTTATTGTTCTTTGCTAAAAAGGAGGTCCAACAATCTAGATTTGGGAATAAGAAAACTAATCGAAGAAACTCAATGATTATCATGAACTTCCAAAGCTTTTCCAAGGATGATTTAATGCTTTTGATCCTGCAAAATAACTTACATAAACCATTTAACTCAATCCTACGATAAGAAACCATTAATACTAAATGTTGAAGTAGAAAGAAATAAAAACTAAAGATGCATGTGAATAAGAAATGAAAAGAACGAAAGGAAATGATACAAAAGGGCTCTGAGGCTCCTGGGATGGCCAAGACAAAGGAAACTGAGAGACCTATGGAGGAGAACAAGATTTAGAGGTTGAACGTGATACCATTCTTCATTATTTTCATCAAAAGAATTACATCCCTACAAGAAAATACAATGGAGTTGCAAAAATACAAGCTCTCTCCACAATAACACTAATGAAATCTCTCCCTAGAGGAAAATTCGACTTGGTACTTATACAAAATGATTAGGAATCATTCCTTATGAATGGAGGAAGCTTTCCCCACCAAAATCCCTTGATTACTAGATCTAGTCCCCAATACTAGGAATTTGCATTAAAAGGTAGGGAACACATTCCTATATTTTCTCAATCATTGGAGTTCCACAATTTGTGCCGTAATTCCATAATATCTTGTTGAATTATTATTTATTATTGATCCTCTAGTAGTAGGGAACAAGTTCCTAAATTATCTCCTACTCCAACTCTTCATAATTTGCCCAATATTCTCATAATATTCCACAAAATTAAATAATATTAGGCAAAAATATTCAATTATTCATAAACCTTCCTAATGAATATATTAAAGTTAAAAATAAATTATATAATCCAAAAATAGAGGTTTAATGTGTTGAAGGATGGTCATAGGTCTTAATTTATGTTTTAATTTAGAGGCATGGGCCTTAATTTATGTCTAATTTAGAGGCCCATCAGATCTCCTACTCCCTCGTATTTTTTTCTTCTACCATAGAAGGTCGGCATGGTTTGCAAGGCTTCTCTTGCAAGGGTTCAACTAGTTCAAGCCCTAACTCCTTATACCTTGACTTTGTTTAGGACATGCAAAGAAAATAAGGGAAAGAGAAAACTACTCTGATACCATGGGTCCAAAATTAAACAAGAACAAAACAAAATATAGATATAACCATAAATACATAGATGCAACATAAATAACACTTCATTTCATTAATATCAAATAACTGAAATATGCTTACAAACAATGGATATAAGCTAGCTCAGGTGATGGTAGCTTATCTATGAAAGAGATGTGGCAGCTACATTCCTCTGAATTGAGTTACAATGAGGCTCAAATTTTTATTTATTAATGAGAAACAATGGAAAACCCTAAACATCCAAAAAGCTAACCCTTGGAGATGAAGCACCAAAACTATGGGCCCTGTTTGGGTAAATTGGTACATTAACTTCCTAGGTTTGTAACTTTGGCATACGATTTCCATTTAACGCACACAATACCTCATTGAAAACATATATATGATGACTACAACTCCCAACTATAAACAGTAATTAATAGCTTGCATTTTTCATTTTTCCAAAAAAACGTCGATTAGGCCCACAAAAAAACTCTGGAAGTTCAAGACCCGAGAAAATAGTAAATTGTGCTACAGTTAAGGAAACTGAAAAAATGGAAGAGACAGTGGTGGTGATCCAAGTGGAATAGGTGGGTGGCCCCCAATATCCATCTAGATCATAAAAAAAAAAATCCAAACCTCTCATTTGAGAAAATTGAATCGCAAAAGCCACCAATACATCGCGCACCTTCGCAACCAATCAAGCTACACTATGTTGGTTATATGGCTATGCCTCCAACTTATACTTCTTATGCCTCAATGGATTAGGATTTCCAAACATGCACAAGACCCTTCGACTCAGTTAACACGTCAATGTGTCCAAACATTGAATTGATGTCCAATATCAATTATATATTCGTATGGTTCAATTTCTAGATCAAGACCTTATAGGTCAGAGTATTGTAGTCATAGCACAATTTGATGTGGATGACAACCCAATGTGTCATCAGATAGCCAATTAAGCTCGATCCCTTACCCATTATTGTATTGTTGATTTGACTTGGTTCAACACTATTCCTTTCGAATTTTAACTTCGAACTTATATAAAATATATAACGCCTACCATGTTGACCTCAACACTTGACATCATTGTTAGTCATAACTATATAATTTACATGAATCAAAATGAAACTAAAATCAACTGTATTTTTCACTTAGCCAAACAAGATAATAAGACTGAATTGAAATATGGACTCAACCAAACCGAGACGAAGCGAAACTAAACAATTGAACCAAAAGTTTTTTGCTTTTTAGCAAAAACAGAACTGAAACCATTCAATATAGATCGAAAAAAAATAAGAAAAGCTTCACGGTGAATCACATAAGTTGTAACCAAGAGAAAAACCATGAACTCAACAATAGTGTTAAAAATATTATGATCGCACTCAAACTATGTCATTCAATTAATAGGTCATTCACACTATTTCCCTTGATCACTTAATACATAAATATATTTGCATTGTACCAAAATATTTGGATTTGAGATGTGAATGACCGTTCGACCTTTCTAGAAGACTTAGGACATTGCCTGATGATCAATCCCATGTGACCTAGAACTAAGAGTCATTGGGCATCTATATGTTGATGTCATTGATGATGTCACAATTTCCATGTGGTGCACCCATAGTGGGCCATGTGTCATCAATATTTGATTGTATTGGACAACCACAAATGTAATTTGTTCCTGCCATGTGGTGGCCTCTAGAGGTGACATGTCGACATGTTAACATCAACATAGTCCACATCATCTCTTAATGAAATAGTATCATGTGTTTCTATTTGATTAGTCCTCAAGTAGCGATAAAACTTCATGTGACTTTGCCAATATCCCTCTTTTAATTTTTTGGACGAGCCATAGATCACACCAGAACATGCGTGCTATTTAATTGAGTTAAGTAGTGGGCATCTTCACACTCCCAAGACCATCAATTAATCTTGTCAATGGTGGATATGTTCCAAACTTGCAAACTATTTAATGGATTAATATTTTTGGTTTGGAATTTTAATTTTTTACTCAACTAACACTGATTTTCAAAATGCCATAACTTATCATGCCATTTTTAAGATCTATTGAGTATCTTAGCTTCATAAAAAACTTAAATAACTTCAAGTACCCATATCCTCATGTAATGAGACATTGCGAAAGGTGAATATGTCATATTTATTTACGAAGAGACTTGCTACTTATTTGATCATCGAGGATCATCCTACTCTTGCTATTCACACATCCCCTCTGACATCAGTGAAATCTTGTTGGCATTAATCACAACACTATGTGCAACAATTTTAAGGTTGGAAATTTATCTTAAAGTTGAGAAAAAATGGAAAATATTACTAGTCCCTAACATGTAAACTGTAAAATATTTGGCAATATTTTTTTGTAAAAATATTCAAATTTATAAATATTTTATAGAGTATCTATAAAATCTTGACTTATTTTAAGGAGAGAAACTTTAAACTATAAAATTTAGGCGAATCATTTTTAGAAAAAATGAAAAATTGCAATTTTGTTTTGAAAAGGCATGGAAAATGAACTGACATGTGAATATTAGCGCTTAAAATTTTCACCACACCAAAGCAAAACTAAAATACATATGTACAAGCGCAATGAAATATACTAGGCTATATCATGTAGACTATAGTGCCCACCACCAAGCACATGTCAAGGATTCCTATGGATGTGTATGAACTCATGGGCCGTTTTTGGCATCACATGGCACACCATGTCGGGGCTATGCCATATAGAGTTGAATCTCCACATTCCTAAATGTTGATGACTCTAGTGAAATCCTAAAATCATGTCATTATTATGAGGTATATGAGAATGTAAAAGGTGTGTGGTCTCATGAGCTTAAACAACTCCTTGAGAATGGCTATAAAGACATAATGAAGATACAGAACACTCCTTAATGAGGGGTTTTAGATTGGACAATTCAATGGCATGTTTGGTATTATGAATCCAAGACTTGATCTCATCCAAAGGTGGGAGTTGAATGGATGACTCAAGAAATTCTCCCTATCCCAATGTAGTATTTTTTACCAAGCTCTACCATTTTCATATTTGGTAGAATGGAGGCATATCCTCCCTTGGATTATCTATTACATCCATGAACTACAACAATGGCCTACTATGAAGGGAAATTGATATCGAGGGAGTCATGAGAAATAGGTGGCAGTTATGGCCCATGTGGGAAAACAATATTTATCATATTCCATATTGGGAAAGAGTCTTTTATTAGCATCAAGTGGTGCTAA
The DNA here is from genome assembly GCA_000404065.3 of Pinus taeda. Lineage (NCBI taxonomy): Eukaryota > Viridiplantae > Streptophyta > Pinopsida > Pinales > Pinaceae > Pinus > Pinus taeda. The sequence continues at coordinate 10,826 of APFE030479381.1, forward strand.
TGAGACCACCAAAGGCACAATCTCTTCTACTAGAAGTGGTATGTGCTCATTATACAAGTCTACATTTGAAGGAGAAGGCACCACCTAGGGATCATGTGACTAATGGGATCCACTTGTGATGGAAGGGATCATATGCATGGGATAAATAGTAGTAGATGGAACATTTGGCAGTAGCATCTGAAAAATTCCCATTAATGACAAGCTCTTAGATAAACCTACACCAATATTTTCAGATCCCAAATGGTTATCCCCAACACATGATATTGTGGTTCCTATGGCAGTGAATTTGGTCATAGGCATATAATACTCGAGCTGATAAATGGTAAGTATATTTCCTTCATGGGGAATGTCAAAAACAAAAATATGAACAACACAACAACAATAATAGTGTAAAACTAGCTATGTCCATGAATCAAATTATATTCAAGATGTGTGACAAAATATTCTACATCAACAACAATGGTTTTCACCCTAGCTTGATGGAAAATGCTTATTGAACTCCTTGAGGTAAGGAAGTGTTTCCATAAACTACCTAGAGGGTGGTATATAATTTAACAAGCATTAGATAACCAAGAGCTTTCTAGAATGATGAAGCAACCATACAAGTGGATGATACTTTATCAATAAGAGTGAGGAAAACAATTTTGTTATAGATATGCACCGAGATATTAAAGGCATCTTGATGGGATAACTTATATTGACTTACATCACTCCAATATTAGCTAACAAGGTCATGTTTCATAGGACAACTCTACAAAACTATTGTGGGGATCAATGCAAAACCAAAATATTGTGATTGTGTGTTGATCGATAGAGAAAACCCTTAGCTAGATGAACCACTATCTCTAAGGGATTATATATCATCAGAGATACATTGGAATGAGTGGGTATGATTAGGTGCTTATATGAAAAACTAGTCTTAGGAGTCTCATAAGTTCTCACTCTTGTACACAAGTTCACTTTCTCATTCCACATACGAATATGTGATGGTCCTCCATAAAATTTGTGTCTTCACATGTCTCTAGGAGGAGTAGGAGGAGTTGTTCCAACCATTTCTTTTTTGTTGAGAAAGGAATGGATATTTTAAGATGGTATATTATTATGTTGCAACTAGTTGTGTGAGAAGATGGTGAATCTCATCCATTTGTGGGCACGCATGAGTTAGATGGTCACCATAAAATATATTTAAAGGAAAATTGACTTAACATCAACATTCATTGCTCCCTCGCCTGTGTTGGGTTGGGTTTATTGTGTCTCTTGAGAATTTTTATAGATAATATTCTTTCTTATTATTCCTTTAATTATCACAAGATTACTTAGAATTGTTTCATTATGTGGATTGCGCCATATGAATCTCAAATATATACTTAGGAGACATTTCTTGTTTATAATTAGGAACAATTGCTGGGGCTTGTAATGTAATAATCAATTTCCTTCGTTGAGAAACCAACTAGATTATAGCAATAGTGGAGAGAGAACCACTTACACCATATAGATGTGGTTCTGATTTCAAGCATTGCAAATTAGGTGATGCGAATTGAGCATTCAGAATCATCTCAGGAGTCCAAGGGGTTGTCTAGTCTACTTCAAATGAATCTTTAACGAGATATTATTGCCTAATCTTCTTATTGGACTCTCGTGGGATATCATCATATATTTAGATCAAAAACATATGTAAGCATATATTGTGGAAAGCCAAGTCTTTCCTAATATTAATGGATATTCCCCTAAATTGGCATATGGTTTCAAGATCATGAAGTCTACCTGGTATTCCCAAGAGTTAATGGAAACAATAATCTCATGAACTATACCTATTGCTTAACTATGGACATATTAGCTATTTCAAGGACTGTGGGAATTTCCTTGAGGTTGTTTAGTTGAATATTTTCTATATTTTACTTAGACATTACATTAATGTTAGCCTCAAGGTTAGTTAAGGTATTAAGGCTAGGTATATTGTTAATATGGAAATTAACAACTAGGATCCATGGGTTAATTTTTTATTTGGGTTAGGTACAAGTTGCACAACTATAAGTGGTAATTCTATAGGTTATTTGGAAGACAGTAACTAAAGTTGTTGTTATTATCGAGTGATATGTTTAAGGGCACATATTGATGGGGCTAAATCCCATATGTTATAGGACCTTGCTAGCTTTGTTTCCAAGGTTGGATCTAGTCTTGTGGAGTCCAATGGTGTAAAGGAATTAGGGGATATGACCATCATGCATATTGATGAGGAAAATTTCATGGTGGTTCCTATGTCATGCTAAGGCATCAAGGTAGCCAATGTCATTTTGAGCTACAAAACAAATATGTTCAATTTTCTCATTAGTTCCCTGGTATATTTCCTTGAATGTATGTAGGAAAGGGAAATATTTAGTGGGATGATTTTATTAGCAGATGCCACATGTTTCTATACTACCAAGGGGGAGTTCTCATAATATATGTTTCTTTTTGAATTTTGACTAATACATGGCCAAAGCCAAAACTTCCTCCTCTTTTTCTCTTTTTTGCTCAAAATTATCTAATTGCGAGCTCAAGGAATTGAGAATCCCATGTTTAAATGTATCCAAGAAATTTTAAATTTCATCTCGAGTAATCCCTCCATTATTTAATTTAGTTTCCCTTGTAAGTATGTTTCTATGTCCTTTACATATCCTGGTACTACCTCTAGAATATCTCTTACCAAGCTCATAAATTTCATGATAATTCAATTAGGAAATATCCCCACCCCTTGTGATATTCAAAATATCTATGAAATCATCCTTGATTCCTCGAAGGAGGTTAATATGCAAGGCTTTAAGATTCAATGAATTCTATTTACTTCTTTGTAGGTGATATTGAAACCTCTCAAGAAGTACTAAATATTTTCCTCTTCCTTTTGAGTCATTTTGAATTTTTTTTCCCTTATGTATTGTACCTTCTAGTAGTATTGGTACATTTTCAAGAAAGTATTCATCATTTCCTCGAGTGTATTAAGACAATTCCCACCTAGCCCCATAAAACAATGAAGTGTCACATCATTCAATGTGATAGGAAATAAATTTAGTTTTTGAGCATGTGAGGAATTGTTGTAGATCTGACATAAGACACCAAATTTGGATCCTCACTAGCTAACCCATAAAAATTAGGCCAAGTTGATGGAGGAATTTTTTCATTTGGATAAAACCCTCAGAATATTTGATAGGAAACTCAAATGTAACTATCTCATTTTGACCTTTTTCATCCACTTCTTCCCCCAAATCCAAAAATAGTTCCCTCCTAAACTCAGATTCTTGTGACTCTATTATGGGCCTAATTCCCCTAATAGGATTTTCTTGTTTTTTCTCACTCTGGATTTTAGAAGGAGAAGAGTCTAGGATTTAAGAGTATAGGATGGCATGATCTACATGTTCACCATTAACATGATACTTTATATCATTGGATGTTATTTATTTAATTTCTTATAAAATAGGTGGTGATAAAAGGTTACCCTTTTTCTTTTCCCTACCTACTTTTAATTTAGTAATAGAATTGGTGCCCTTAGAACCTCCAGTATCTCCTCTAAGATTTAATTGTGCTTTCACTATTAGAATCAACACCACAAGGAACACAATTATGTCCTTGAGCGTTCCTAACTATTCGATTCATTAATCCTAAATCAACCTAAGTAGTCTAGAAGCAAATAATCTACTTGGTTCAAGTATCTTCTCTAGTATAAAACAATAATTTTCAATATCTTTCAGTTCCTCCCCATCAGCGACCCCAAAAATGGAAGCTCTTATTAATGAAATACCATGATGAGTCTTTGACACTTAATTATTAACCATGGTTACTATTCATTTCTTGAGGAACTCACACTATTTATGGAAGAGATTAAGAGATCCTATTGACTATGAAGGATATACTGGTTCTAGTTTCACAATCACTATCTAAAAGTTCAGAATTTTAATAAAATAACTAGAATTTTATAGGAATTATCAAATCAATAATCATGAGAATTGGAATTCTTAGAAGAAACTCATCTTTGAATCCTCAACTCAACAAATGGCCCCTTGTTTGATTAAATCACACCATGATAACTCATGTAAGATACTCACCATGTAATAATGTTTCTATGGGTTGTCTTATCATTCTATTATAAAAGGAGTGTAAACTATTTTTGCACTATCCTTATAACTACAATTGCAATTTGACTTGAATGATGTGATAAAGAGCTTTGTGATCCTACAATTATAATCTTATTCTAATATCAAGGGAAAAAATGATGAAATTAAATGATTAATGACAATTATGTCTTTGATGCTACAATGCTTCGCACGTGGTGTATGCACAACACACTTATCCTATATCCTTATTCATGCAAAATAGATAATATTGTGTAACTGTATAGGATTAGCAATTCTATAAACTATAAATAAAATCATACATAAGTAGTAATATTGACCAAAAAATAGTAATATCATTCTACATGAATATAATTATTAAGAGCTATAAATGGAAATGAACTAAAACATTCAAAACAATCATATTGAAAATGAAATATGTAGATATATAGTTATGGCAAGGGCCATTTTGATGAATTTCAACCTAAAACGACCCATGAATTTTCATGTACATAATATGTAAACCAATCAAAATCATTTAAATTTAAAAAAGGTACATGTAAATATTTTGGAGGGGAAAAAATCTACTTTTTTTAGTTGTATTTTTGGCTTATCTTCTTATAGGTTTACTCAAATTTCGAGTGTAGACACATGTTGGATGTGAAAATATAATCCACATCCAACGAGTACCCATTATGCATAATTTTGAGAAGACTCACATTGGTAAAAATTGAAGATACATTAAAAAGTGTGTTCATTGATTTTTAAATGTATCTTCAATTTTTATCAATATGGGTTTTCTTAGATGTATGCATAATGGGTATTCATTGTATGTAGAATTTAATTCCACATCCAATGAATCTCTACGCTTGAAATTTGAGTAAATCTATACAGAGATAAGGAAAAAATTACAATTAAAAAAAGTAGTTTTCTTCTTTTCCCTCCAAAACCATAAATTTTATTTTATTATTCTTATATTATTTTATTATTTTTCCTTAGGAGGCCACTTTTAGGCTGAAATTTCCACTAAAGAAACTTTCTCTCTTTGGAGCAACGACCCACTTTTTTTGTTTGGAGAACTAAAAATTCCTCAAATGAATGTCACCAACATAAGGGTTGGGTTCCTCCTCGTGTTGTCTGGTAGGATAAATTTTAACTGAAGTAGTTCACACAGAAGGGATTGGTCATGTTGAAAGGTAGTGGAACTAGATTCCAGAAACTCATCATGAAAGACTATCTTGAAATATTTCCTTCCAGGTATATTTTGAATTCTAAATTGAATCCACATTTCCTGCAAGAATACCTTGTAAATTCTAGAAGGAGGTCTACACATAAGCCCTGAGAGTGAAAATTGATATGTGTATTGAAGTTGATTTTGAAAGTTAGTAAACTATTGGTTGTAATATTTTATTTTTGTTTTTCCACTTGGTTCCCTAGAAAATGTACATTTTAACCCATTTTTCCTTTAGTTTCTAAATGGTTTGTTGGTGGCTATATTTTTCAATAACACCATGATGGAAGAGGTCATATTTACTTTACCAAGTAGGGAAACCAATCTTCAATATAAAATATGCATGTGTTTGTCACCATATAAGATTGGAGGCAGTGACCTGCTCAGCCTAGAAATTGCATAATCCATGACAGAGAACTAGTTCTTCTCAGCCGAGAAATTGCACAAATGTTCATCCTAGGTTTATAGACCGATGCATGTGCCTTTAGGTTGACCAATTCCCTCCGGAACCGAGAAAAACTAATTTCCATGCATGGTTTGTTTTTCCCAAAATAGCAAAAGGTAGCATGCAAAGGCATCCCTAGATCTGAGGAATCCATTTTTAGCAGCTGGAGGTTACATGCAAAGATCATTTTAGAAACCTCTTGCCAAGTGTCACTTTTTCCTATATTTGTGGCATGCACATCATAACATCGATCTTATCAAAACCTATGAACTAGACACTGTAGAGCTCATTCCTCACATCGAACTTATAGCTCTGACATCCCACATAAAATCCAAGAGTCTTAGGCACTTTCAGCTTAGCTATTTCAAGGTAAGTCTGCTTCTCATGTCGTGCACTACATTTTTGTCGCTTTTTGTGTTTCTCTTTGTGTAAGTGATGTCTACTTAATTTCAATGAGTGCTTGCTGTTGTTTTAATGTATGTTAGATTGTAGAAGCAGCGTTCAGTTTTTTTTTACATCTCAATGTTGTTAAATGCATGACACTACTTTTGAACCAACGCTCGTCGTTGTAGTGACCTGGTTCACACACATGCATGTTTTCTCATTTTCTGATCCTTCACTTAATTTTTGCATGCATGATCATTCACTCCTGTTTACACTTAGTTTCACCATGCATTCAAACTTCTCATGTTTTCAGTCGCCTGTTGGGTGGTCTGGGCTGCCTTAGTTCAAAGCTTGCCTTGCCCAGATAGAATTGTGTATTTCTGGAAGTGAAGGCTCTCCCTTCCCTTCAGAAATTGTGCAAGTCTAGCCCAGCACTAACGTCCAGGCTTGCATTGCACAATTCTAGGAGGCAGTACCTTGCTGGCCCCAAAAACTGTGCAATGCAGTTTGTTGGTTTGCATGTCACTATTGACTGAAATTGTGCAATGCACAGTTTCAGTCCTTAATAAGTCACATTGGACTATGCATTGCATAGTTCCGGTAGTCAGTCAGCCTCCCGGAAGCTCGAACTGTGCCTTGTGTAGTTCCAGTAGTTAGTTAGCCTCCCGACAACCCGAACTGTGCATTGTGCCATTTTGGTAGTCAATTTCCCAGCATCAGTGAAAATTGTGCAATCTTCACAGATAGTCACACAGGTATGTTGCATGTTAGTCCTATAGTTTTTTTTGGTTTTCAACTCACACATTTCTTGCCATGAGTGTCGTTATGTCTCTAGGTATCACAAGTGTTCGTCTGCCTCTCACTAGCACAAGTATAATGGCTTCCAGGAGATGCAAAGTCAAAGACACCGTTGAGAGCACAACTAGGGATGTAGTCGATCAAGTGTCTATGAAGTTTCCTATCTATGAACACATCAAGTTTTTCATAGACAAGGATATCCATATGAAATGGCAGTGGTATCACAATGAGAAGCACCATCGACAACAACAGAAGATAACAGACCTGCATGTGACAAATGCAAGAGGAAGGTTGTTTACATCATAGAGGTGGAGCAAAGTTGAAAGTTCAAGTAGATCCACTTGTGATGAAAGTAGCTTTGGAGACTGAGGCTATGAGGTGATGACACAACAAGAGGACCGTGTGAAGGTAGAGAGAGAAATAGAGAAGGAGTTGCAGGTGCTGAAGTGGAAACTCAAGGAAGAACATGAGTTGCACAAACGAGAGATAGAGTTGCGGCAGGAACAGGTACAGAAGGAGGGGCAACATCGATAGACTGATGAAATTGTGCCCATACAAGTTAGATACCGAGCACAACAGCTAGCACAAAGTAGCCAAGGTGAGCAGTGCCATCGATCAAATGAAAGGGCGTTTAGGAGCATGGATGTTATTATGTGCACACATGCGATCCCACCCATTGGCACACTCACCGAGGCGAAGATAAGAAGCAATTTCGTCTGAAGATAAACATATATTTTGACAAGTTAATGTGCATGGTCACCAACACACACTTAGAGGTTAGCGTAGAAATTATGCATCAGTATGTTGCTGGTCTAGCCACACTCAAGAACATGATACACATGTTATCAGACGAGTTGGATAGAGGAGCCATATCAGTGTATCCGTATGCAACGGAAGCAAGAGTTCACTTTCAACAAGATGTCACCATTGAGCGCGCGAACACCATCATGAACAACCAAGCTTGGCATCAATTCACCACCATCGATCATCGCAAGGATGTTGAAGAGTTGGTCTTTCCACAACTGTCTAAGGCTTAGTTATTTTTTACATGGCTTATGTTTGGTCAATTTAGTGTTGTCTAAATTGCTATCATAAATTGTCAACCCAGGGCTCGTAAGCTGATGAAGTGAAGTGTATAATATATACTTAAGTAGCCCTTCCTAGTTCTTTTTGTCGTTTTTAGTTGATGTCTAAATTATCTTCCTAATATGATGTGATGAAGTTATAAACAAGTGAGTGAATGTGTGTGTATGTGATGATTTCTAAATGCTTCTTGAATTTTAGAGAGAAAACTTGAACAGTGACTTGAAATAAAATTAAAGCATCAAATGAAAGCAAAGCATTAAACAAAAGACTAATGGCACTAGTCCAATACCTTTACTGTTGATAGAAATGAAAATGATATTTACATTAACTCTGCTGAAAGCAAAAACACTACTCTAGCAATCCAAAATTTAAGTGACAAATCACACTACTTAATTCTCCCTTAACATTCTGCCTTTAGCTGAATTGATCATGTGAAAAAGAAGAGTTAGGAATGAATTAGCAATATGAGTCTAAAACTAAATAAATCAAGCTGCAGTTAGATAATGTTTTGGTCCCATAAAAATTAGTGAGTTATGATAAACATAACCATTAAGAGATTAGCAACTTGACAAAACTTGAGAAAGTAAACTAAATAAAGAAACTAACTAAGCAAGGCACTAAAGAAAATCAAAGCAAAAAGTCAGCAGTTGAGATAAGACAACTTCAGATGCCACGAGTGTTGCAAAGAAGTAAAAGCACACTGTCTCGGGCTCCTAATCAAAGCTGTAAAAACACACTGATCAGTCATGAAAAGTACAGAAATGTAAGGCAGCATAATTCCAAAAACTGTACATTAATATACATGATCAAATAGAGAAAAAGAAATGCAGGAAAATAAATTCAAAGGCTACTGTACAATGGTTGTAGCAGACAGGGGCTCTCCATCCACTTCAACCAAGTAAAAGATCAGCTACGCGGATAGAAACAGAACTGTCTTATTTTAATTAAATCAACTCATAATAAACACAGTGGGAAGCGTAAAATGCTTTATAAAAAGGTCTTCAGAACAGAGTTTATAACAGCAAAATATTAACTAAAACCAGACTAACTATTCAGCGTATGAAAACGCTTTATTTATAGCAAGAACATCAACTATCCTGTGGGTAAACTAAGCTAACTAACAGCTAGGAAAAAGACACGTTCAACAGCACCGAGCACGGATCTAGGCAACGATCATCATGGTTTAATAAATCTGGTGTTGGATTCTTGTCCCCTGCAATCTTCGTGGCTAAAGGAGAAGCCAGCTGTGACTTACGTGCTCCAACCGAACACGCAGAGCCGTGCCACCATTTGCAACCTTACCGTTTGACCAGAGCTTCCTCCGCGTTGACCAGGGGTGTAGATGGCCAGTTTGGCTGAGCTGATAGCACACGTACCATGTACATAGTCATACAAACTTGCCCATGTGGCTCTTTTCTCTAGAAGACACCTGGATCATATCAAAAAAGAAAATGGCTGCGGAATCTGGGATCGGCTGCAGAATCAAAGATCGGCTGCGGAAACCTGTAACAGCTGCGGAATTGCAGCATTTTGAACCAAAAATCTAAACCAACAGTCAACCATTAGCACAATTAGCAAATCATGTTAAAAAGTCCTATAATGCAATGAATTGAACAAGTTGATGAAGGCAATGATGACAAAAGAAGGAAATGAGTAGGAAAAGGCTGTTGGGAGGATGGGTAAATGAGTGCAGGTTTGAGGCCCAAAACCTCTCCCACAAAACCAACAACACAATCCACAACTTCCAAATCAAAAGCCACAACTTTCATTGCCATTTCCACAACAACAACCTCCTCAACAAAATCAAAATCCTCAACTCTTGCTTTTATTTCAACAAAAACCAAGTCATCTACCAGCCCAACCATTACCAAATTCCAACAATAAAAACCCTCAGAATGCTTACATGGTAGAAGGACAACAATTTCCTACCTACATGATTGTTCCTCTAGATCTTAATGATGTTCAACTTAGTTTTGGTAGGATTTTAGAAAAGGAAAAACCTTCTATAGATGTTTAAGAGCAAGATGCTTCTGAGGAGGATCCTCTAAAAGTCAATTAAAGTTTTGAAGAAGCATCCCTTCAAAACCCAACCATTCAAAAAGAAAAACAAAAAGAGTCAACCCCCACAACTCCTATAGTTGAACAACTTGCATCTACATCCACACCTCCTTTTCCTGAGAGATACAAATTGACAAGGGGGTGGAAAAACAAATCTTGTTGCCTGATTATGATTTCCTAGATGAATTAAAGAATGTCTGTATCAAGATTCCCTTGCTACAAGCCATTAGAGAGACTCCTATTCTAGCAAAAACAATAAAGGAGTTGAGTATCAAAATACCATGTAGGAAACCAAGAGACACAAAAAGAATCCACCTGGTAGGAAAGATAGCAGATGTTATGATGGGAAATATTACCATGCAGAAATATGTGGATCCAGATAGTCCAATTGTCAAGACACGCATAAATGGAATAGAAATTCCAAATACATTGGTTGACTTAGGGGCAACTATAAACATTATGAGTAGACAGACTATGGAACAAGTTAAACTTCCTAATCTTATTTTCACACCTACCTTACTGCAACTTGCAGATAGATCAGTAATCAAACCAGATGGTGTACTAGAAGATATTTCGGTCTCCTTAGATTCTTGGGAATATCCAGTAGACTTCATGATTTTGATCCCAAGAATAATCTAGGAGGACACCCATTCATCTTAGGAAGACCTTGGCTAGCCAAAGATGATGCTTTTATTAGTTGTAGATCTGGTGACAAGTACATTTCTGATGGTAGTTCAACAAAGAAATTTATGTTGTATCCTCCAGCAAAAGCAATTACAGAAGTAGGAGACAATGAATGGGTCGATGATGAAGATGCTATAAAACATGTCTTTACTGTCTCTGAAGTTAGTGAAGATAGTCAAATCTTGAACACATTAGAAAATTTTGAAACATCTTCAAAATATGATCACACACAATTTCAGTTAGATTCTGATATTGAATACTTGTCATCAAGGCAAATGTCTCTCTACTCTATGGAAGAGTTTGGCAGTTCTGCAATTGGAATTTTTCCAGGTAAAACATTGAATATTAACCAAAAATTTGGAAATGTTACAACAGGAAGAGCTAACCAAAATCTTACAAAAACATTCTACTGCATTTGCATGGGAGTATACTAATATGAAAGGTATTGACCCTAAGACTTGCATCCATCATATCTATATTGAGGAAAACAGCAGACCAATCAGACAACCTCAGAGAAGGATGAATCCAAATCTTAGGGAGATTGTGAAAGAAGAGCTCCAAAAATTACTTAATGTGAACTTCATTTACCCAATATCAGATAGCCAATGGGTTTCTCCCTTGGTGATAGTACCCAAAAAGAATGGTAAATGGAGGGTGTGCATTGATTACAAGGAATTGAATAAAGCAACCTTAAAGGGTCACTTTCCTTTGCCCTTTATCGATTAAGTATTAGATACATTAGCAGGCAAAAAGTACTTTTCATTTTTGGATGGTTTTAGTGGTTCACGTAGCCCCTGAAGATCAGGATAAAACCACATTTACTTGTCCATGGGAAACTTTTGCCTACCGAGTGCTTCCTTTTGGATTATGTAATGCACCTGCAACATTCCAAAGAGCAGTATTAGGAATTTTTTTCTGATCTAATCCATGATTGTGTAGAGGTATATATGGATGATTTTATAGTCTATGGTAATACATTTGAAGAAGCTTTGGAAAATTTGGAAAAAGTCCTTATAAGATGCAAAGAAACAAACCTTTCATTAAGCCATGAAAAATGCTTTATGATGTTTACTAAAGGTATTGTTTTGGGACATCATATTTCAGGGGATGGGATTAAAGTAGAGAAATCTAAAGTTGAAATCATCTCCAAGTTACCTATTCCAAATTGTCAAAAATATGTTAGAAGTTTTCTAAGATTTACTGGATATTATAGAAGATTTATAGAAAACTTTTCCAAAATAGCATCTCCACTCTTCCAACTACTTACAAAAGACTGTGAATTCAAGTGGAGTCCTGATTGCCAATCAACATTTGAAGCTTTGAAAACAAGAATATCTGAAGCACCTATCTTAAGAGGACCAAATTAGAAACTTCCTTTCCATATTTCTACAGATGCTTCAGATACAGCTCTAGAAGCTGTATTGGGACAAAAAGGCTTGGTTCCTTATGCCATTTATTACACCAGTAAAAATTTGACTTCCACTGAGTTAAATTATACTGTGACTAAAAAAGAGTTCTTAGTTGTTGTTCATGGAATTAATAAGTTTAGACATTATATAACGGGCTATGAAACTTTTATTCACACTGATCATTTTGCAATTAGATATCTGATGAACAAACCTATTACTAATGGCAGAGTTACAAGATGGCTCTTAATTTTATAGGAATTCAATATTACTGTGTTAGATAGACCTGGGAAACAAAACACAGTTGTTGATTTCTTGTCTAGAATTTAGAATATCAAAGAAGACTCTCCTGTAGAGGATAAATTTCTTGATAATACTTATTTGCAGTAACTAATAAAATTCCTTGGTTTGCATATATGGCTAACTATTTGGTTACAAGGAAACTACCTCCACATTTATTTCCTAGTGAAAGAAGAAAGATTATTCAGGAGAGTTCAAGATATTCATGGATTTCTAACAAATTGTTTAAAACAGGGCCAGACTTTGTGATCAGAAGATGTGTCAGGGAAGATGAAATGCCTAATATTCTCAAAGCATGTCATGATGAACCGAGCAGTGGACACTTTGCTGACAAGAAGACAACTTATAAAATACTTTCTTCAGGATATTATTGGCCATCCCTCTTCAAAGATGCAAAACAATATGTCAAAAGGTGTGACAGCTGCCAAAGGGTAGGGAAACCTACCCCCTTAAATGAGATGCCATTACAACCTCAGGTACTCATTGAACCCTTTGAAAAATGGGCTTTAGATTTTATTGGACCTATTAACCCTCCATCCAAGCAGAAAAAGTATATATTGGTATGCACTGATTATGTCACTAAATGGGTAGAAGCCAAAGCATTATTTTCTGCTACTGAAAATTCAGTAGTTAATTTTCTTTATGAGGATATTTTTACTCACTTTGGTGTTCCAAGAGAAATTGTGACAGACTAGAGAAGTCAATTCACATCCAAAATGATGGAGAAGCTGATGGAAGAGTACAAGGTCAAGCATAGAAAATCCACTCCTTATCATCCACAAGCAAATGGTTAAGTGGAGTCCACAAACAAAGTAATAGAAGGCATAATTACCAAAATTGTGCATCTACACAGAAGAGATTGGGCAAAAAGGCTTCCTGAAGCCTTATGGGCCTACAGAACTATATGGAGGAACACAACAAGACACACTCCCTATGAACTTGTTTATGGGAAGGAAGATATGCTCCCCATTGAGTTCCAAGTCAAAACCTTCAAGATGGCAATTCAATTGGGAATGGATCTATCATAAGCTCAAAAGCATAGACTGGAGCAGTTGAATGAACTAGATGAGATTAGACAAGAAGCAATTCAAAGAACTATTCTAGTTCAGCACTAGAGAGCTAAGTGGCATGACAGATACATCAAGGACAAAAAGTTTCAAGAAGGAGATTGGGCATTGCTATTTGGTTCAAAGTTCAAAGATTTTCAAGGTAAATTTCAGACTCAATGGCTTGGGCCATAGGAGATTGAAAAAGTTCTTAGCAATGGAGAAGTAAGTATCAAAAAAATTGATGAGTATCAAACTCCTCTCATTGTAAATGGTCACAGATTGAAGATCTATAATAAGCCACTCTCAAAGGAGGAGTTTATCAAAATCTTTCAAGATAATTCTACAATGAGGTTGGTGAAGAAGAATCATTCTTCTCCACCAGCCTAGTCTTTGTTCTTTTCATCATCATCTAAAAAAAAATGTATAAGCCTGAAAACCAATCACTAGTTGGCAGTCTTATATAGAAAATATAGGGTGAAAATCAGAAGCTTCTGACGCCCTATATTTTCCAAAAAAAAAAAATCTCTCATTTCACTCATAGTTGTTTCATTTCATTTCGCTCCATCCCACCACCACATTCCATCAATAAAACTTCTTTCAGTTTATCTTCATATTCACCTTTCCATATATCATTCATATAGTCATTTTTCATTTCCATTCATTCACCAAGTCATATGTTATTCACTATGTCAGTTTCCACAGCTGAATTCTGATTCCGTAGCTGATTGTTGATTCTGTAGCTAATCCTTTGTTACTCTGCAGTGACAGTGAAGTGATTAGCCAAATAATAATAAAAGTGAGATGCAGGTATGGAAGGGGAAGATATTTTGGAGATATCAGCACCTAAAAGCACCTACAGAAACAACCAATTAAAAGTTAGCAAAACGAAAGAGGTATGATTCCAAGGTATGGACAAAACAATTTTCAAATAGCATTTCAAACACATAATTTGTATAGTTTGTAAATCACAAGCTCCATAATGTGTAATGATTTGACTTGATGGCTGCCTTAACTCCACCATATCCTCCGCATCAATCCTAACAGTCTCATAATCCACTCCCGAGTTTAACTCGTACTTAGTCGTACATCCTCATTACACTTGTTAAAATGGCTAATCATGCAGACGTGAGCTAATTGAATACGGTTCTCTTCCGCTGACATTCCACTTCGCAGCCTTTTTATGAACCCACTGAAGTCCACTCCACATCCTTTTATGAACTCAAATTCTGTTCAGTTTTGCAAGTTTCATGAGTGATACTCTGCCTCCACATTTTCACATCGAGTTTTACGATTTTCGGTTCATGATTTGTTTACATAGAATTCTGCTCCATGAACCCACTCTCATTTTATGCTCCGCATTCTTCCCATTTTGTAATCACTAATTTTCTCCACAACCCTCTTCCATTTTCCGCTCACATAACCATTCTACTCCCGTAAAACTCTCATCTACAAAGGTATCTTCGTAGTAAGAAGGAGGAATGGGTCTTATAGTGAGAACAGAACCTGAAGGGGCTAAATTCATGCAGGGATACCCGCAGCTAAAGAGCACGTTGAGGAAGGCAAGATGGTTGCAGTTTATTAAGAAATTCAAGGGTCATAATAAGGAAGTTACAAAAACATTTGCAAGATCTTTCAATGGTGTAGAAGTTGAAATTAGGGACATCAAATTTCCAGTGACAGAGTCATCCATTGCAGCAGCAACAGAGCTTCCATAAGAAGGAGAGCGATGGTTTAAGAATAAGGACTTCGATGAAAAGTTCTGGAGGGTCATTCTTCATAATCCATGTATGGACGTATCAATTTTTAAATGAGGGATTCTTGTTTCAGCCCTAAAGGATAAATGGACTAGTCTGTTGTTGATCATTCAGAAATTCATTACCTGCGAGGGCAGGTATGGCTCCATGTACATGTATCATATCAGATTATTAATGAATTCCTTGGAGAATGAAACCATCAACCTTCCTTATTTCTTATTGAATAGTTTGAGTAAAATGTCTACTACTGTGCAAAAGAATATAGGTGATGTGGAGCCTCATCTCTACCATCATGGCCTTATTAAGATCCTGGTTGAGAATAATTTGAAAGAGAGGAAAGATACATGGGAAAAATTCCTAGTTAGGAATTTCTTCCAAGACCCTCTCCTGAAGTGCCTGAGGGAAGTTCAACAAAGAAAAGTAGGAGAACAAGAACAAATTTAACAATCCAAGATACTCCTACTAATGTGACCGAAGAAACCAGTAAAAGAGAATTGCCTTCCGAAACATTGACTGAGATTAGAAAACAAGTAAAACATAAATGAAAAAGGAATATTGAAGATATTTACCAGACTCCTGAGCCTTCTTCAGAAGAAGAGCAAGTGCTTTCTGAGAGATTAATTCATCTTCAAAAACAGTTAACTAAAGCAAAAGAAAAAGGAAAGGAGAAATAGAGAATAGAAATGGGAGACACAAGCTCACAAGGTCTAAGAAGAAGCTCTAGATTAAAGGGTAAATTGAAGAAAATGCAAATCAAAGGAGCTCACTTCATAGACCTGGGAGGTGAAACTCCTGATCAGTCACCAGAAAACACTCCTCCCGATCAAAGTCCACAGTATTCTCCTTCTCCCCAATTAGATTTTGAAACCAGACCAAAGAAGACAACACCAAAAATTGATCAAACTCAGCAACAGATGTATGCCTTCATTGAATCATTGGAAAAGACTACCACAGAACAGGGGACTTCATCTAATCAGCCAGGTACAGCTCAAGAAACTTTGATCCAGTCATTAAAACAATAAATTTATGAGCTGGAAGTCTTGAACAAACATATCCAAAAGGAAAATGAAACACTAAAATAACAAAACAAATTGGATAAAATTATCCATGACAATACCATGCTGCATTTAGGATTATGGCACAAGAAAAATAGAAAACTGAAGAAGAAAAACAAGATGTTGAGTAGAGCCCTCATCAATCTCAAGTACAGAGGCCTTATGATGAAGCCCAGGATGACAGTGACAGCAAGGAAGAAGAAGAAAAGGCTAGATGTTTTAGCAGAAGTTTCAGAACAAATGAATTGAAGAAAGGATAGTTATAGTTTTGGTTGCATGAGGACATGCAACATCTTCACAGTCGGGGTATGTTGAGCCCCAAAACTACCTCTCTTCCACATATCTTCTTAAACCTTTTCTCTTCTATTTTCCCATATCAGTTCCTCATAAGCTATAAAAAGTTGTTACATGTTGATTTCAGGAGTACATTTGAATGATTTTCAAATTATATCATTGTGTGTGTTATTCAATCTAGGTTTTGTTTATCAGCTACGGAATGAAGCCACTTTCCGCAGCTAACTCGCAATTCTGCAGTTGTTTTCATTATTCTGTAGGTTACAGGTGTCAGTAGGAGAAACAAGACACATGGGCAGCTCAGGAATGATCCACAAATGGATGAGGTCCTATTTTCTTAGCCAAATTCGTGAAGAAAAGTACCGGTCAAAGGATGGTCAACAGAGAGTCCTGCATCAACTAGGACTCTGTTCCTGCATGTCAAAGAAGCCTGAGTTGTTCCTGAACTCATGGATCCATTTTTGCCGCCTACAGGCCATCTCCATAATGCAATCCAACATCCACTTTGCATAGATTTACTGTTCATGGCAATAGAGAGGCTGAATCCTCGGATTTTGACCTATTCACATGTCCATTGCTGAAGAAATTCCTCTGAAAAACAATTATCTATATCGTCTATAAATATAAGAATTTGCAACACAGATAGTTAGTCTTGATACAGTTCATGTAGCGTTATTTTGCTATTGTGTAACCGAGAGACATATTCCTCTGTTTCATAATACAAAAAATTTGTTCTTTTCACATGGTTGTTTAAAGCGTGGTTTGAAGTGACAGCGTGTTAGTCCAAAGCTGTGTAGAGGGCCCCTGTGTGGTTGAGGTTCTTCTTTTGTTTTGTATAGTTTTTCTTTATGTATATTTTCTCTCATTTGAGTTGTACATTTCTCATTTTTTGCTTATGGTTTTAATCATTCTAATCTTGTACATGCTTTTGCAGCTTGTTATATTTGTTACTGACACTGATCAATGCATTTCAGAATAGGTTATGCTCGAGATTTTTAATGTAGTTTTTACATCAAGTGGTGATTTGAGACTTGCTTCCTCCGCTGAACTTTAGTTTTCAATTCCAGTTGTTATGCTTTTATTTAGTGAGATTTGTTTACTGCTTAAGATAGCTTAGATATCAGTTCTTCATGCTATATGATGATCTCTCTGGAACCTTTAGCTTAACCCCGTTTTAGAAGTTAATTGGCGAGCTATTGTGATTATAGGTGAAGTAATTGATTTTGCTTTCATTAGTCTACAAGTAGATAGTTTAGATGTCAGATGTTTCATGCTATATGATGATATTTCTGGAGTCTTTAGCTTAACCCCGTTTTAGAAGTTAATTGAAAAAATATTGTGATTACAAATGGACTAATTGACTTTGCTTTCATTAGAGTGCAAATTAGATAATTTAAATGTCATTCTTTCATGCCATATGATGATATTTCTGGAGTCTTTAGCTTAACCCCATTTTAGAAGTTAATTGACGAAATATTGTGATCATGGGTGAAATCATTGATTAGTTTCCAGTTTCTTTACTCTTTAGTTTTGAGTGCAGCAATTTATTAGATTTCAATTCTGTAATTAGGATGGACAACAGAGATGGTAACCTCATTTTCAGTACTTCATTTTAGCTTGATTTATGTAACTGCATGTTTCCACTCTTGTTCAAGTTTTGATTTTGTAGACAACATGTTTTGAGATCTTTGAAGTTCTAAGTTTGGAAATTACCATAAGAAGCACAAACCTTGTCTTCAATTCTACATCCATACTTTATCTTTAAAAGTATTCTTAAAACTTTAGACTAAGATTTCCATTTGCATTAAACACTTTAGGAGACCAACAAGAACAAAACCCCAAAACAAGATAACACTGAAAACAATGAAGTAAAAAAAGGGTTGTCTAGCACATACAATGCACTACACTTCATCAGTTTACGACTCCCGGATTGATAACTTATATAGCAATTTAGGACACACTCAATTGACTAAACAACTTCTCTAAACAAAAGTCTGAGTACCAGTCTTCTTTACTATAACTTTTTCCATCTTTTGCATTGCTTTGCATATGGTGGAAAACTAAAACTGGACATTGCATTATGCTCATACCTCATGGTATCCTTTCTTTATCTTGTTTGGAAAGGGAAATACACTATAGCAGAAAAAAATGTCAACAAATGTTTTATGAAACTGTCATACTGTACAATAGATGATATAGAAAGTATTCATCATTGGTCAAAGAACTCAAAGAAAAATTTTGCTCACCAAATCTTCAGCTCTGAAAGCTTTCCAAACTCAGAAGGAATTATGCCACTCAAAATTTTCCTAAAGATATAAAGCTCTCAGTTGTGTGCAATTTCCCAAGTTTGGAGGAATGGTGCCAAAAGATTGTTGTCATGTAGCACTAACCTTTCTAAATGACTCAACTTTTCCATTTCAGGTGATATAGAACCATGAAGTTTGTGATAACGAAGAGTCAAGTAAACAACGCATTTCAGCACATTATCACAAGTAACACCCTTCCAACCACAAGGATCTGGATCCTCTTTTTTTTCCATCGATTAAGAATACCATCAGAATCAATGATTTGTGACTTGAAAGCAAGCAGCACTTCACCATCAGAATCAATGATTTGTGACTTGAAAGCAAGCAGCACTTCACCATCAAGACTCAATTCATTGCTAGAGTCATTCAAAGTCAAACAAAATAGGACAGAGACGAGGATTGATAGTCTAACTGTCACTGGCACAGAAGCCCATTGACGATATACATCTTCTATGTTAGAAATCTCCTCTCTTTGCCCAAAGCAGTCCTTTCTCAGTTCCTACATTAGATATCCACATACCCTAGCCAGTGCCATAGTTCTACGAGATCGTCAGCCTCAAATCGGCTACCTTTGTTGCTACATAATTGTCAACCATTCATGAAGTTATTTTATCTGTTTAATCATTAGTCTCTGACAATTCGTGTTTATCTCTCTACTTGACCCACCACAACTTAATTGGTTATGATCTGATTTTCAGCAAGAAAAGCTCAAGTCTTAAATTTAACTATGTTATTTTTATTTGGATGAAGAACTATTGAGATGATATTACTTTCAACTCTCTGTAAGAAGATGTTATTAATTGTTCATCTCATTCATAGCACAAACTCTAGAAAATCTACGATAAGTATGATGAGAGCCACAACAAGGCAGGCAGAATCCCAGAGGAATATGAGTGCAAGGGTGGATCTCTACTTCAAGCAAGGCCCAGATATTTCAAAGCCTAGAGTTGAAGTGGGTTCTCAGAAGTCAGCCTTCAAGCTCCATGAGAGAAGACAGAGCATGAGAAAACTGGAGATTAAAATAGGTCTAATGTTTCTTCACCACAATCCTTCAAGTGGGTTGTCTCCCGGAACATCAAGTGGGCTTTGATCCCCTAACCCCCAAGGCATTCCTGCACTTGTTCCTAACCTAGTTACCCCTCTGGTATCATATCTGTTTGGAAATGGGTATAGCCCATCTAGTGTCACCACTACTCCAACTTCCTGCAATGCTGCATATGACCCTCCTACAACATAGACCATAGAATTCAAGATGAAGGCAAAACAGAGATCCCTAGCTTTAATCATGTTAGGAAGGGTTTCCCACCCATTCTTTTTAATGTCAAATCTTTCAGCTGTTTTGAGATTCTTTTTAATGAAATCACTACCACCAATGACATAGACAAGGATTCCCAGAGCAGCCAGACTGGAGAAATATAAACCCTAGTTTGGCCATATATAAAAGTTGTTCTCAGATTCTAAACATCAATCCATATGCGTTGTAACAACTTACAACATTTACTTTCCAAAAAAAAATCAATTTTTGTGTAAAATTCAAGCAAGTCAGGTCCCCTAAATGATTGTCCCTGGGAATTATTATACCGAGGTAGAGTCATCCAGTGGTATTGGATTTGAAAGTCCTATTTCAGGAGTCCACCGACAAATGGAAGGCAGATAGCAATGGATGCCAGAACAAGCCCCACAACTTTTGATCTTAATTGTACTGGAGTTGCCGAATTTTGGGACAAAATATGATTTAACGCCAACAAAAGGCCACATACAATTGCAATGAATCGAAGCAGATTGGGCTCGTCAAAACCTAGTATTCCCAGAGTTAAGCGGAATGCAGATAAGTCAATTTCTGAAGCCATATTTCGATCCTCTTCTCTCAAATTGGCGGCATGATCCACCAAGTTTTGCTTTCGTGTTCCCTCTCTCTAGAAAGCATGGCATTCAGATTTATTTATTTATTCACGATTCGGTAGAAACTAGGATTGTTGCATACTCTCGATTTGCGCCACTGTAAAAAGTATGATATTGATATCGAAAAAAAATGGCACACTGACATCGAAAACCAACCACATAAATGGGTGGCAAGAAACGGCCATTACCTTCCTCAGAGCATAAAAACAAAATAATATAACCACTATATTGACATGACCATGATTCAGGATAAGAAGATAATTTAAACGTGTCCACTTTAATATTACTATATTTGTGGGGAGTTGTCATCGTTGAACAAGTGGGGAGTTGCAAAGTCAACAAGTCCCTCCCTTGGGGTATGTAACTCTAATTCTTTGCCGAGCGAGACTCGTGCTTAGAGAGTAGCATATCCAACAACTGAGGTTCATATGGTCATTTATGACTTGAAGTAAAAGAATATCTAGATCCATATTCACCCCAGATTTATTAATCAAGGTGATGGATCGAAGAACCTAAATTTATTAATTAAAGAGGCAGACTATATTTTTTTCTTTCTTTCTATTAGGTAGGCTTCAAGGTCCAAATTTTGAACCTGGCTCTGATACCACGTGTAAGACTTGGTCCAAGTTCCTCTAACAAAACTAAGTTCTTTATTTCTAAATACAAATAAATGGAAAAATAATTTTTTCTAAACATTTAATCGAAGACATTATTTCCAATAATTAAATAGTGAGCATTTCATTTCAATCACTTACATGAATAATATTTAAATAGAAGAATACGTGTTCCGATAGCATGGTTGAGATGCCCCTGAGCTCCTAATCCTGTTGGAATGCTCCTCCAAACTAACGACTGGAATTACCTCCCAACCAACTAGGAAGTAATTTCTAGCTTAGGAAACCTCCACAGGTTCCCTAGCCCTTTGAGCCCAACTCCAACCAGATGTAGTGTGTCCAAGATGAATAATACTTTCCTTCTCTTCCTCCTCTCTTCCTTACCTTACTCTCAAAACAATCCTCCAAAACCACAACCAAACCAAAATCAAGACCAAGGATCCCCCTCCTCCCCTCATCCTTCCCCTTTTATGCCCCCCCTTCTCCTCTCCACCTCAACCACCTCTCATTAATTTTATAACTACTCCCTCATCCTTACATTTGACTTCTCTTCTCCCAAGTAAAAATGAGAGGACATTTGGGGATGTGATATGAATATAAAATTGGGTAATTAATTAGAGAGGACCATGTCTTTTCCCAAGTAAATATTTTGGGGATGGGAGATGAATATATAATTTGGTAATTAATTGGAGAGGACCATGTCTTCTCCCAAGTAAATATTTTGGGGATGGGAGATGAATATATAATTTGGTAATTAATTGGAGAGGACCATGTCTTCTCCCAAGTAAATATTTTGGGGATGGGAGATGAATATATAATTTGGTAATTAATTGGAGAGGACCATGTCTTCTCCCAAGTAAATATTTTGGGGATGGGAGATGAAAATATAAATTGATAATTAAAAGGAGAGGACCATGTCTTCTCCCAAGTAAATATTTTGGGGATGAGAGATGAATATATAAATTGGTAATTAATTGGAGAGGACCATGTTTTCTCCCAAGTAAATCTAAAAGGACATTTTGGGCATGTGGATATTTAAATTGGAATAAATGGAAGGAAACCATATCTTATCAAAAGGTAAATTTGAGAAGGTAAGTTAGGAATTGAATAATAACAAAACATATATTTGTAATAAATTTATAGTTTCACCAATATAGGTATGTACCAATATTTCTTGATAATTATAAGTCAATATTTTAAGATCATTTAAACACTTAGTAAAATTTGCATGATAAGATTAAGTAGGGCATTACATACACTCCTCCTTCAGAAAACTCCGTCCCGAAGTTAAAGTGTAAAATATACAAGGAGTTCGAAGCATTTTGGCAATAAGGCATAACAAAATAGAGAGAGACTTATAGTAGTAAATTTTGATAAGTCAGACAATGACATTACATCCCATCAAGAGTCTCCAACTGATCTATATCCTCCTATCTTTCCTGACCTACTTCCGTTCCCACCTTATCCATCCTCTGCTGTTATATAAGGTGGCATCAACTATACCATTCTAACCACTGATAAAACCAATGTGGCGGAAGAGTCGACTATATCGACCTAACTTCCCCAGCAAGCAACTGGCAATCGTCATCACATGCCTAGGGGAGCGTGTCCACCACTGCCCTCCCACGATTCCAGGTTTGGAGGTTACACAATGGGAAATACCTCCACCCCTCCTCACAACTAGGGTCAACGCCCTAATATGGACCACACTACAGCGCTGGTTGGATACTTGTCATCAAATAATCCAGTCAGGTAGTCTTGTCACCTGTCATTCATACTTTACCCATGTCATAAGAATGCATATCCTGTAGATACAAAATGTAATAGAACAATGTAGATTATACATTTCCTCATGAGATGTCTTGACCTTTCCCCAATGGAAGAGTAGATCTTGGCTATCATATAGTTCTTTCCAATCTGCGGGTTAG
>APFE030479381.1:42544-74999 GCA_000404065.3 Pinus taeda
GCACTCACTACACGTTTCGTGTGTTAGAACCATTCATGCACCTTCCTTGGCTTGCTGCACATGTCACACCCTTGCTACCAACAAGGACATCTTACTTACCTCTACGTGCAACCGTATGACCCACTATTGGGATTCGTACACCAAACAGTCTGAGGTCTTGTTGGGACTACTTACTGAGGAGATCCTGTGACATGTTGGTTGGTCCAACACCATCAACATCATCCTACATATGTATCATCAGTTATATATGATAATAGTATACAATATAAGATGTTTAATATATAAGATAACCCCACCTACTATAACCCTTAACAATTATAACAAAAAGACAGAAATATACACGAGGATAGAAATAATTCAAAACGTGATTTACACCAACTCATATATTCTAGCACAACGTTGAAATGCATTGCTAGTTGAATGGTCTCTATCGTCTCCAATAATGATGCCCCCTCTTACTATGTGATGGCTACAAATCTAAAGATCTGATTAATGATATATAATGCTTCACTCTCACTAAGATACTAAATAAAAACCAAAATCTAAGAATCTAATTAAGAATTTAGAATATAAGAATCTAATTGATAAGTTGGAAACTCTTTACAAATGCAGTCATTTGAGGATCTACGTCTCAATTTTTATCCAACGACGAGGAAACATAGTTCGCAGAAGAGAAGCCTCGACTTGGCTCAAGTGTTTTCCATTCATTGAATGCCCCTAGATATTTCCATCTGGCGTGCGCACCAATGTTCAAAATTGAACCCACCCTAGCCCTTCTTTAGGTTGCTGGCCCTTCCTAGAAGGGCTAAAAAAAAATTAGACTTCAAAAAAAGATTAAAATATCAAAATCACTAGTGAATTACAAGGGTTAGATTAAATTTTTATATTTCAAAAAAAGGGAAATATTTTTAATAACCTGTCAATACTTTTTTAAGTTTATGATAATTTTGAGTCTGTACTAGGGCATAAATCACTCTGACTACTGATAGTTTTGTAGAAGAGACTAGTCAAAGTCCAAATGACCTCATACAATTTAATGATTTTGTCATGATTCAGGGATGTTTCCCTCAGGCCCTAGCTTACGCCAACATGATTCAACTTGCAACAATAAGACATGCAATAGTCATGGTACTATTACACCTAGCACAAGGCAGCAGAGCACGTGCTCTCGCTCCTAAGTGATTATCCTTGAGTGCTCTTTCCCTACATCCATTTTTTCCATTTTCATTTGAATTGTAACCAATCATCCATAGAAGGAAAGTTGTCGTTTGATGCTAGACTATAAGGTACTTTTCATTATCCTCCTCATCTCTTCATTAACATTTAGTTTTTCATTCTATGGATTATTTAATGCAACACTCCTTGAAGTAATGGCAGCCTTCATGGTCACACAATGTATCGTGGGCACCATAGAATCCACACCCCCGGAAATCAACATTGTGGCTAGATATCCTAAATGAAATTTCTTTATTCCACGCATGGGTGGTCAAGTTTTTTTATACATTGCTAATGGTGCAAATTTTTATTTTCATAATTATATGAATCTACCAACTATGAAAATAATATTTATCTTATATCGAGGGTATTGGACTCCACAATTATAAATCTCATTCAAACTCTTGCTTATTTTTCTTCATTTCTTAAATCCAAACAAATTTCTTATCCAAGTACCATTTTTCATGAAGTGTTTGTTCTCTATTCAACAAATCAATGAATAACCTATCAAGAAATCTATAGTCAAATCATATGGCATCTTGCTAAGGTTGAATTTTTTCTATCTCAATCTTGCTAAGGGATTTTTAATTTACGTATTTCCTTATTCTATTTTATTTACTTATTTAATAGTGTAAATATTAAAAAATGTCTCCTATTGGTCGTCCTAAGAAGGATAAAATGGAATTGTCAATTGTTGAATCATTTGGCCTTACACAACATTTTAATCAACCATGTAATATTCAAAATGATGTTGATGCTCATCTACATGAATATGATGAATCAAATAGTGTAGAGCTTGTTGAAATAGAAAACCCATCAAAGAAACACAAAATAATAGTCAAATCTAAATGGAGTACAAGGTTTCCATGGGCTTATGTTTTAAATCATTTAATGGTAATGAAAGGATAAAATGTTCATGACATGTTAAATTTAAAAGTGAGGCTCCATTTTCAAAGGAGGGAACTACCACTCTTCAAGTTAGTGGTATAAGTGGCCATGAAAACTCAAAAGATCAATTTTTGGTTTACAACTTTTGGAGGGAAAAAGTGATTGAAGCAATATTCCAATCACTAAACATGTAGAACTAATGGTAAATGTAGGGAAGGAGAAAATTATATCAATGGTTGAAAACATGTATTTTGTTGCTATACATGATTTATCTTTAGAAATGTATAAGTCAATATGTGACTTAAATTGGTATAAATGCACTCCACAAGTGCTTCTAATAGATGAATTTTCTGCATACACAAATACGACACCAAGAAAATATTTTCTTCAAGTTTCTAAAGAGGTGTATAGGAACAATCTAAAAGAGAAGATTTTATATAGGTCATTTTACTCAATTTCAGTTGATGAAAGAACTGATCAAATTATGGAACACCAATTGATTGTTTATATTACATATTTGACAAATGGAGCAAGAGGTCAATGTTTAACAAATTTTATATGTTTACTTCAAATAAAGGATGGAATAGCTCAAACCGTATGTATGATCTAGTGAGAACTCTTTTAGCATAAATCGATTTATATTTGATGAAATTTTTTGGTTTTGGTTTAGATCGTGCATCTTTGATGAGGAGGGTATTCACGAAGGTTTATCTCCTAAGCTTTGTATGCTCCTGATTTATTACTTATCCGTTGCATACCTCACAGAGAATCATTAACAAGCAATGAGGCTTCATCTCATTTTCCAGAGTTGCAATATATTAACAAATTTGAAACAAAGTTTATTCATGGCTTGGAGAATCAACTAAAGGACATGTAAAATTGAGAGAGCTATTGTATACATTTCAAATCACTAAGTTAGTGGTATTACAAATTCATCAAATTAGGAGGATCTCAAGAGTCAAGGTCATGCAAAGACTTGTTAAACTCATGCATTATTTGTTAGGATTGGGAGTTAGGGGAGAAAAAAATGTATGAGTTGGAAACAATATTTCAAGTGCAAATTTGCATCCATATACTTGTAGACATGCTCGTTGAATTAAATAGGTTGAATCAAAATTTTGAAGAGGATCATGTTGATATTACATATATTGACACTACTTTAGATGTTTCTATTAGCATGCTTGGTAAACAATTTTTGGAAAGAATTTTTGGTGTAGATGCAGTGCATATGTCTTCCTTTTTAGTTAAATAATAAAGAGGAACCCTTGAAGTTGTAGATAGCACAGGTATGGTACATTTACATCCATTTAGGTTTGAAAATTTTCCGAAGATGAAAATATTTGGGGCTACTATATGATTGTATTCTTTTGGGAAAACGTTTTATTGTAAAGGTGATTAAATCTTTAGATACGAGATTCATAAATTTACATGTATTTAATGTGGCTAAGTTTTTCACTTCTCAACATTATTATGAAGAAGTGAATGATATAAAATTTCCAACAAAAAGATAGTTGAAATGTTTATGTGAAAAATTTTAGCCTTGGGTAATCATCTATTGTGGTACTCCTAGATGTTTGGCTGAAATGAATGAATTTATTTGTGCTATATGTAAACCATACCCTAAAAATGGTATGTATGGCATGAGACCTATGTGGAGATGAACATGAATGGTTTGAAGACTTTCCATATTTGATGCAATTATGGCAAGCTATTCTTGTTATCCCAACAACCACATCAGTGTGTGAAAGAATTAAAGAGGATAAAAAATGATGATAGATAAAGACTTTCATTGGAGACACTAGATATGTTAATGTTTATATCTCTAAGTGCAAATCATGCTCTAAACTAGGTATATTGGAATGCTACTTATGATTTATGGAAATAAATGAAAAATAGAAATCCATTTGTATTGGGAAAATATATTTATATTTTCAATTATGTAAGTCCAAATACTTTTGAAGATCATCTAATTATGTTTAGATTTTTATAATGGAATTTGAGAATATTTTTTGTTTATTTACTAGTTATATTCAGATTTTATATTGTTTTATTGAAGCTACTCTTTAAATTTTAAAGATTTAGAATGACACTATTTCATTATGGAATTTTTTTGAGGGGTTTATTTAAAATATACTTTTCAGTAGAAGTGAATTTTTTTTATAACCTTTCATCTTTGAAGGGTCAGATGAATATATACCCTTCTAAATGAAATTAAGAACAAGCCTTCAAATTTGATCACTGGTGCGCACCCTTTTATATATCACAACCAATCCTGGAGCCCTGGAACAGATCAATAGTGGCTATTCTTCTCCATTAATTAGTTCTTTCATCTGTTCGTTATCTTCTTATGCTCGAAATCCATATAAATTGGGTTCATTCTCATTATTATATTGTGATCATGGCCATTGTGAATGCAAGGGAGGCCAGCGGAGAGGTTAATAGTGGGCAGCCATCTTCGAGTAAAATGCATGGAAGGGGTTAGTAATTCTATTGTTGTTTACGTATCCGTGAATTTAATTATAGGTTGAAATACAAGGTTTTATTTTATTCTACTTATAACTTAATTTTGGTCATGTGGATCCACAGGCGAAGGAGTCAAGGCAATCACCTTTTACCCCTCCTGAGACGGTAAGCGATTGTGAAAGCAGCAATTTTTGCATTAGCATGCACTGCACTGCCCATGCACTAAAATAAATTGAATTGTCCTAAATAATAATGCAGGTGAGAAAAAACTTAGGATGTGTTTTCTTTCAGTGGGCCAGCCCGAGAGACCATCAATGCGAGACTTGCCATTCTCAGATTCGTCTCAGTTGTTGGGGTGGAGATAGAGAGCGGGAGAGACCTCATCTCCCAAGTGGCTAGCGGGAGTTCCATTATTTATTGGAAGCGCGATTCTACTATTAGTTGCGTCCGTGATACCCATATTCAAGGGAGTCTCCAAAGAGAGAAAATCACATGCAAAATAATGTCTTCTAAAACAGAGATGTGGAATGGGCGTTTTGCCATTATTGGCCTCGTTGCATTGTCCTTGACAGAATAACTCAAGGGAGGTCCTCTCATCTAATGACCACCAACAACTCTATATCATACCTAATACCCCTCTTACTGTAAGACGTAATCCAACCCAACTTGTATTGAATATTGTATCACAAGATGGCATTGTAACAAATTGTTTTGCCAGTTCATCCACAATTTGTGTCATTTTGATTAGAATATTTACAGATCAACCTTAGAAATATATTTCAGATTACATCTTTGGTAGCAATTCTGAATACAATTTGGCAGGTTAATGTTGAATGGATATTAAATTGACACTAACCATAACAAGTTGAGCTAATTTAAGTTGAGCTAATTTTGAAGTATAAAACAATGATAAAGATGTGTAACAAAAATAAATTTTCTATTTTATTATGGAAAATTTTAATTTATAAATAAGTGGTGTTATAATACATAGGCTACCATCATAATTTATGAGTAACACATACCAAAAAAATCATAACTAGCTTCTTATGATGCAATTAATGTGACAATTTTTTTATTTCACCAATTTAATTAAAATATCAAAAAAAACATAATTAATTTGGAGATGAATTTCAACTTTTAATTTATGTATACTACTAAAAATATTCTAAAATACTTTATGGAATTATTATTCACTATTTATTAATAATTATTTGATAATAATTTAAATGATAAAACTCATTCCACAATAAACATGCATATCAACATATTTATAATACTTGTTTAGCATATTTTTTTATATTTTTAAAAATGATAATCTATAAATTACATTAACCATATATATCATCCTAATAAATTAACTCATTAATTTTAATTTTTAAAGAGATGAGAAAAAAGGTTTTAGTGACCATACATGAACATAATGTGCAATTAACTCACATTCTTGTTGGCAAAATTCTTCAATAACATAGAACTTTCCCTAGTATAAAAATTGGGGGATTTCATCTTAGAACAATGTGCTTCTTCATCAAGTTTATTTTCTCTTGCCATATAACATTATTGCATATGAACACGTCAACTCACCTTAACCAACCTGTCTACTTCCTTGGGATATAATCAAAGGAAAGAGTACTTCTTAAGTCTTTCAAATTTTACCTTAAACTTCTCATAATTCCTATATAAGTCGTAGAAATAAGATTTCATAGTTGGGAGTACTTTAACTTTCTAAAAATCCACATTAAATAAAAACATAGTTAACTAATTATTAAAAATTTTCATTTTTAAGATAAGTGGCTTACGTTAAAACGGTATAAGGCAATGTGTAATTTCAATTGAACTCAACTTGTTGTTGGCATGTGTTTCTTTTAAAATAAAAATAAAATATTCTTTATATTAAAAAATAATGTCAGCTTAATCAAAATAAAAAACAAATATACATGTTTGTTTCATTACTTTTAATTAAAAGTATTATAAAACATAGTCTCACTCTAACCGCGGTTGCTTTATTGGTTGTTGATATTACAACCAAAATATTTCAGTCACTCTCATTTATAAATAAAATATTTCCATGTCCATATGAAATAACATAATTTTATATCAATTTTTATAATTCTTTTGATGTAATTAAAACAAAAAAGAATAAAGTTGATATTACTTATATTTTCATATTTCAATTGTGTTAAATAGTAGGGCTAGATTGTTCTTCATTGTACATAATTGTAATTTAAACTTTTTCAACATTTTCATATTACTTTCACCCCATAACATCATTTCATCATTAGAAATTATGTAGAGAGAACAATAACATTAGAAATGCAAAAAAACAAATAGAAGAAAAGCATAAACAATAGAGACACAAGGATTTAGCTCATAGACCAAGGCAAAACCCCACAAGGGTGAAACCCAACCAAATTATTCTTCTTAGATATTCTTCAAATGTTTAGATGAGATACAAAGGACAATAATTATGCGACCCATCTTCCAACATCTAATACATTAGGCATCCTAGGCCAAACCTCACAGGAGACAAGGGAGGTATATCTCCAAGTAACACATTTATCTATCAAATCACAGTCATAGAGTCACTATTATTCATCAAGGTTATTGTTACATAACAAGGTAATTCTCATAATCATTGTTATGGAATATGGTCACTCCATATCAAAGGTTATTGTCACTGTCAAGAACATTGCCATATCAAGATTACTACAATGTCATGTATACAACCATATCAAGGTCATTTTATGTGTTAAGGTCATTGCCATATACTAATGTCATTGTCATTTGAAGGGTTACTTTGTCATCACAAGTATCAATGTCGACGTATTATACCATCATAACTAAAGGCATCACTGCCCTATATCTTGTTATTTATTATCGTAATAGTTTCTAGAGTTACTTCTCAAACAACATAAGAATCGTGGTGTGTGCTTTTCGAATCTTTGATCGGAGAATCCACAGTAAGAGAATTTTTATACCAACGTTTCGAATCCCAAATGGGATCCATCTTTCTCTTAACCCTAATGATGGATCCCATTTGGGATTTGAAACGTTGGTATAAAAATTCTCTTACTGTGGATTCTCCGATGAAAGATTCGAAAAACATAAGAATCACTTCATTAACATTATAAGAATCAAATAGAGAAAACTGCATATAATCATGGAAAAATCGCAAACATTTCAAGGTACATTAGTAAGTTACAGAGAAGATACAAATACAAGCCATAGAGATGTGATGATTTATACCAATACGAGGATCTATCATGTGAGACGTGGAGCATGTCATGCAATTTCTATACCAGTCACAAAGAATGCCATATGAATCATGAAGAATACCATAGAACTGAGTGACAGGAATATATGCTAGCCAAAACAAGTATGTGAGCCATAAAATTGAGCCTAAAGAATATATGTGAGCCACAACAAGTATGAAAGTCATAAAATCTAGCCATATTTATATATACAAGCCATAACAACTATGTGACCCATATAATTGAGCCATAGGAATATATTTGAACCAAAACAAGTATGCGAGTCATAAAATTGATCCACAAGAATATATGTGAGCCACAACAATTATGTGGGTCTTAATCACGAAAAATTTTAGGGGCTAATATTCGCTCATGGGCTAATTTTCTATAATTTTTCCGAAAAAAAAGATTCGCTAATTTCCATTTTTTTGTAAAACAGATTCGCCCAAATTTTATAGAATGAAATTATTTTACCCTAAAAATTTCCAAAACATTATATATAGGCTATATAAAATTATTATAAATTTGAATATGTTTACAAAAATATCTCCAAACATTTTATAGATTTCATATTATGGACTAGTGGGATTCGCCAAAGTTTCTAAACTTTAAGATAAATTTCCATCCTTAAAATTTTCCCTGGTCTTGAGAATATAATGTAATCCCTAGGAATATAAATGTGAGCTTCAGATAGATCCAAGCCACTGTGATATATAGCATGCCACATAAAGTAGATAACGAGCCATTATAGTGAATTATGTTACAGGAAAATTGATCTAAGCCACTCATCCAAACCACTAGCGAATTGTGTGCCATAGAGCATCATCTGTGAGTGATAAAGTGAACCACAGATAGTCTAGAATGAAAGCCACTAATATAGATAAATTTAACTTCAGATCTTTGCATCATTTCAGATGATATGAGATATTTAAATTTCATATTGGAGAGAAGGATTGATCTTATTTTTATAACCTTCCTCACGATAGAATTGGTGCCAAAGGATTCAAGTCATCTTTAACTTTTCCATCATCATCCTTGATAATTTCCACACATTTAAATACATTTTTCCTTAATGATATCTTGCTCAATTGATTTGAACCATATTAAATAATGGAGCGGAGTGCTATAGCAGTTTGAATATATCAATAATAAATTTGATTTATCCAATTCAATTTCTTTTTTTGGGAAATATGGGTTTTCATTGGGGTATTTGGGAAATCCATCCCATAGTTGCTCCAATTTACAACACTCCCTCTCATCTAGGAAGGAATTTCCATTTGCATCATAATTCTCATCTCGAATGTACATGTTTGTTGCATCATGTCTCATCTCATCTCATTTCATCTCATAGAAGAAGAATAATCTACAACCGACAATAGGGGAGATCGATTTACCATGAGGTTAAAGATCCACCAAACCCTACTAGTCTCTAGTTCAATATCCATGACTTTCATCTCAACTAAACAATGATGTCTTGATCTAAAGAATAAGAACCATCATATGGGAGATTAATCTTCCACACTATATCTAATGGAAATAAGGGAGATACCACTTACTATGAGAGGTAAGGATCATAAACATCTTATTATTTGTTGATCTTCCCACCTTAATCCTCAAGAATCAGGTGGTAGAACACCTGCATCCACTATCTTGGGGGAGATACCACTTACCATGAGAGGTGAGGACCAGAAAATACGTCAAGGGACATGGGGGAGATACCACCTACCATGAGAGGTAAGTGATGAGGCTCATAATTGGGTAAATATGTGGACCTTAATACACCTCCAAAGCTTACTAAAATCAACTCTTATCATGATTCCTTATATGTTTTCATTATATTTTTCTTAATGAGAAGAGTAAGAGTAATATGTTATCTCTAATGGTCTAATGTGCATTGATTGCACGTTTTTGGGAGAAAATTGTGGCAAATTATGGTTAGTGAAGGTGCAGGAACTCGAATGAGACAAGAATGAGAGGTTATAGGAGATAGATCTTTCTCATTAAGTTTTCACTCATTCTAATACCCCTCAATCAAATCACACAATCTCGGAGTTGCAGGTAGTCGAGTCATGAGGATCAATGGCAATCAAGCCAATGATAGTTGAATACCTGTTTATCTTGAGATTAGGAGCCAAGCCTCCCTAGATTTAAGGAAGTTGTTGGAAAATTCAATTGTATAAATAAAAAGGCCTAGAGCCTCATTAGGATTCAAATTTTTTTATGCAAGATAACTAAGGACTTTTGAGTTGAAGGATTGTGACAAAACACTGTTATGTATTTTTTGATATGTTAATGAAAATGGGAATTTCCTTGATCCAACATTGAGTTGACTCAGAGGGCTGAAGCTCTTGAGTTAGGGACCAACCCTAGCAGAAGGGGTTGCTCTTATTGTACTTGTATGCTTATGTTGTTTCATAGATTACCTGTTGAATTGATTTTGGCATTGTTTCATTGAAAGTATTGGTGAATTTTATTTGTTTGCTTCCATTTTTTCATAAGATTTAGCAGTAGCTTTAGAGAGCTAAGGAATACGAAAAATTCTAACAACAGGTGGATCTTGGCTCAATCATCCCTTCAGGTACCACTGTCTAAGGAAAAACTTCCATTCAGCTCGAAAAAGACAAATTTCTGATTTCTTATGGAATTTAGGGTTTTCTGCTAATTAGGCCAACATCTTTCAGTTTTCAAGGATAGGCTGCAGTTTTTATTTCTAATATCTCTAGCTTTGTATTAGATTTCACGGTGTTTCACAATAGGCCGCAAATATTTCCATGCATGAACTAGGCAAATGAATGATGAAATTCTATTTTTTTCTCTTGTTGAAAATATTTGTTGTTTTGACATGATTTATGGGTAAATACCAGTGATGTGTGTATTGCAGGAGTTTCAATAGAGTAAGAAGACCTCATATTAGTAGCCATAGCCTAACCTCACCCATCCATGATCACTAAGAGCCACTAATTCCATAAACCGAGTTACCATTTCATAAGAACAACTTTCCATGCTTGTTGAGCAAATCCAACCATCATACTAACTTGGGTTTGAGTGCTGAGGAAGTCCTAGCCACTTCCTTGCCTTATTCCTTCCATCAGTCACCTTCCCTAAGCCCTATACCACTATCCAAATCACTCCTTGCACTTTCAACCTGTTCCTGTAGGAATACAGGGCATCTTGTAGGTGAATTAGGACATCTTGTAGACATCCTGTAGGATGATCTATAGTGGCCTGTTTTGAGGCCGATTTGTGAGAAATGCATCATAAAAGATATGAGGAGGCGCTTTCCTCTCAGGTCATTTGACCTTTCACAACCCTTTCTCTCCACACCTAACCCACCTGCCATACAATCAAGCAGAATTAGCATTCATGTTTTCACAAAAAGGACAAAAAGAAAAAGGTTGTTATGTTCATTCATATGCACAGCAGTAAGGTGCTTGATTAGATCAGATTGCATGCTTAGGTTAGTTAGGGTTTGTTGGGAGTGGGATACCCCGAGGGAAGTTTTGGGGCTAAAATCCCATGTTTAAGTCAAATTTTTGTAATGTTATTGTAAAGACTCCACATTTTTTGGTCACAGAGCGCGAAGGTGTTATGTGTCACAAAGGGTATTATGCCCTTAGTTTTGTAAAGTAAAGTCAGCTATAAGAGATCTACCCACGGTCCGTGGACCATGGGATTGTATAAAAAGAACTAAGATCTAATTAGTTAGAGGAATCAAACATGTAAGACATTCATAGCTTTAGAGAAACAAGTCTAAGTCTTAGGTTGTAGTGTAGGTAGAAGTTTTGTTGCTAAGTGCGTAGAGGCCTAGGGTGGAAGTCTGCAGCTAAGTGTGCGGACCCCTACAGCTATGTGTGCAGGGTGGACAGAGTCTGTAAACGCTTGGGAAATATTAATTAAATGAGTTATTCTTCCATTTCTGTGTATTTGTTATGTTGATGGGTTTTTATATTTTGTGTATGAATTTCCTCTATTTTGCTTATATGATGTGCGAATGAATACAATTACATTGAGTGATTAAATGCAATTACGAATATCTGATTATGTGATACTAACTTTAAGTATTCAGCAAGATAAGAAAGTCACTTAGGGTAATTGAGGAATCTACACAGTGTGCTGCCATAACAATGTGAAAGTACCTGGGCCACAGGTTAGGACTGTGCGATGGTCGATTGTATACTTTCACAGAGGTATTGAAAGCCATAATAGAGGGTTTGTCTTACAAGCCCTAGAGCGAGATCACCTGCGCAAAGGTAGGGATAGGAGAGACCAAATGGCATCACAACCTTCTCAGGGTGCAGAAACTTGGTTCCAGCATCCCCCCATACTTCTTCAGGTGAGACTTCAATCCGCGCTCCGCGGGCTAATGCCAAAAGGGCCAGTAGTGTAAGGATTTGTTTGGCTAAATAACGTTGAACCTGGGTCAGGCCCCATCAAGCCAACAAATTGTTCCCTTGCGGGAACCGAAATCTACATAAGAGATGTGTGATGTCATATCACTGGAATCCAACTAAGAAAGAGATCAAAGACTGGTTGGATAGGAAGATCCATGAATTCACGGAAGAAAAGAATAGAAACTTGCAACTGACAAAGGAATAGTGGCTGGACAGATACCTGTATACAGAGATCCAAGAGATATTTTTCTGCTCCTTCCCTATCGAGCTATATGAGTAGATCACGAAGTTAGCAGATAGCC
This sequence comes from Pinus taeda, assembly GCA_000404065.3. NCBI lineage: Eukaryota > Viridiplantae > Streptophyta > Pinopsida > Pinales > Pinaceae > Pinus > Pinus taeda. The sequence goes on from APFE030479381.1 coordinate 55,052, forward strand.
AAGGAAGGTGGAAACTTGACATTCCTATTTTGTAGACCCCAGAACTAGTGTGAATGTTGGAAGCATCAGAGGATAAGATCGCCCTCACTGTCAATCATTGGCTCGATTGAGTGATAGGAGGATTTGTGACTAAATTTACAGTCGACACCTCAGTCAACTATAGTGAGGTGGAGCAATGTTTTTTCAAAGGATCACGAGGTAAGTACGTAAAATCTTTGAATACTTGGATTAAAATGTTGTTGTGCAAAAAATAGGTTATGCATCTACCTTGATGTTCGGGACTATGTGAAGTGGAAAAGCTTACAGAAACAAAGGAAAACCGCGTCCGGAGTATATCCCTTTGATTTCACCTCTACGAAGTAATGAAGAAGAGATACCGAAGGTTTCTCCACGAAGTGTTATTCAGTTAATAAGACAAGGATTCCTACAAATATCACCCCCACCCACACCCCCTCTAACTTCACCACCCCCAACTCAAACTTCGTCCGTACCACCTCCACCTCCACCGTGGTTCAATATGGAAAATACAATGAAGTTGCCTTTGTTAAAAGGCTTGGAAATGTGGACCTGAACCAATTCTAGTTCATTGTGAGAGTTGTATGGGAAGCTCAAGGTGTTATAGATTATCATATAAAAAAGGGAACACTGGTTAGGGCTCTACAAGATTGTGCACTAAATTGGTATATTAAGTACTCTAACAATAACCCGAATGCTGGAGTAGCAGACATCCACGTAGCATTAAATAGGGAATTTAGTAGGCCTAAATTTTGAGGCGCAGTCGATTGTAGGATTCAAAGAGATCGTGATGCAACCAAGTGAGATGCCTTAGAAGCTAGATCAGAGGTTGAAATGTACAATCCATGAAGCCAACATGAATTTTACAAATGGACAACATTACGAGTGGTTTGTTGCTTCGATACTACCACACTTAAGGAGTGCGCCGTCGCAGCAGAAGATAACAACTCACGCAGAGGCCTTGGAGATTGCCATGAGACTACATCAAACTCTGATGCAAGATCCTACTCTAGGAGTTCAGCAAATCCATGTGCAACTAAAGAATATGTGCCTTGAAATGCAAAGTCTGAAGTAGTATGGAATGGTTCAACGAGAGGTACGCGAGGAAAAATGGTGTTTGAAATGCAAAAGTTAGGGTGATGACAAAGACCATTTCTAGATATTTGAAAATTACATTGCAGGAGGAGGATCGATGCCTTTAAGATGAGAAGCTCAAGTAGGACATAGCACGGGGCCTACATTATGGTACACTATTTGTCAGGTAGCCGAAAAAAATGCCACGAATAACTATCACTTTCTACAGAAGTATGTACAAGCACCACAACAGTTGTTCTACAACTTTTGTAGGTCAGCAGGGCATGCTGAGTTTAATTGCAGAAGCTATGAACTGATGATGGATAGAACTCCCACCTATAGGGTTCAGACCAAAATGCGGCCCCTTGACTAGAACATAGGAATGGCATGGACAAGATTTCGGGGGCGCGGAAGAGGCTGATGTGGAGGACGACCTGGTAAAGGTCGAGGAGAGTTGATTTGCTACAATTGCGGAGGACCAGGACACTATGCCCGTGAATGCACTAATCCAACGCATCCCCTGTGCAAGTATTGCAGATTTTTTGATCATGAAACAGAAGACTGTCGTACGCTAATAGCTAGGATATGTGAAAAAGGGGTGCTATAGCCTCCACTAACTCAGAACCTGTAGATGACGAGGTCTAAGCCACACAAGGAAGATCCAAATGTAAATATAGTGCTCAGAAGTGGAATTGCGACAGGAGATGAGAAGGGGAAACAACTAGAAGACAATACATGGGTTCACAAAGCCTTGAGAAAGGAGGCTGAGTTCGATTTGAAGAACGCCTATGAAGTCTTTATGGAAGCTAAGAAGAGCTTCATTGAGGCCTCCACCTCAGGAAGCAAGGATAAGCTTGAGCCGGAGATGGACCCCTCTATGCTCATGACTTTCCTGGAAACTTGTATGAAGTTACTTCCTAATAGTAAGGCTATGAAAGGGTTACAATGACTCATCAATAGATTCACTGGAACCATGCTAGGTGAGCCGCATGTAGTATGAAATATTGGCAATCATCAAACAAGGATGGGATGGGAGATGAGATTGACCGCACATATAGGATAATGTGAAATGGATTAGGTCATCTTGGACCTAGGGTTAGATGCGAATGTCTTACCAAAACATACTTGGCATCGAATGGGGATACCTACATTTCAATTGTCTCTGATTCAGCTAAGGATGGTGAATCAACAAAAAATCATCCCCACGGGGCGGCTGCAGGGGGTGACTATGGATATTAAGGGAGAAAGCGCATTGGCTGATTTTGAAGTAATAGATATAGTGGATGAAAACAATCCCTATCATGTGCTCTTGTGAATTGAATGGGCTATTGATATTAATGGGGTAATCAATCTCAAGAAGTGAAAGATGATCTTTGAGAATAAATTGCTGCGCATAATAGTACCCCTCAATCCTGCTGAAGGATCGTGCTACACTGAACCTGTCCATGATTATGCGAGTGATGACGACCTGGACTATATCTATAGGATAATAGTGGGAGACCAATATTGGGTAAATCCCACTGTAGATGGATGGATTACCTGGGATCGTGAGAGTTCCTACACTTCAGACTCCGACGAAGAAATAAAACGCTGGCAGAATCGATTACATGAAGTAACTATGTTGAATTGCAACATGATGACCTGGTCATTGCAATGTGTGTCATCAGAGGTAAGAAATATTCCTACATAGGATGGTTTGAATGAGGTATATATCTTTTTGGATGCATTTGAAAGACAGGTACCAAAAAAGTAGCGCTTCCAGGCCTTGGACTGGGCACTGCGTGCGACACCTGCAAGATGGTGGGGTATGCACAAAGGAAGCTTTGATGATTTACGTGAATGTAGGAGGATGATGAGAACATGATTTGGGAAGCCTAAGATTCTATTGACAGGAAATTGTGATGGACAGAATGATCCACACGCGCATCTGGCCAAATGAACACTGGATTATGGAGAAAAGCCCCAACCTGAGTCGGTAAACCTGTTTTATCATATGCTGGATGTTGTCCCAGTGAATTGGTATATAGAAATAGAGCTCCGCCATGGGACTCGTGAATGGGATATCCTATGCGAAGGATTCATGATGACATTTAGTTTTGAGGATGTGTTTGACAATACTGATGAAGTGCTACAAGAGGTGAAAGCAACTATCTTTAGGATACTGCAAGATGCTTTAGACCTAATTCAGCCTGAATGGGCTACCCATCTATGTCGTGCACTAGAATGTTATAATGTAACTACTAAAGAAGAGGATGAGGATCTATTGAATATTAACATTCCAGAAACGGAAGGCCACCGCAAGGTTCAAGGACCACAAATTGAGAACCCTGATGTAACTACGCCATTGAAAAAGAAACAAGTGAACATTGGTACAAAGGTAGAACCGAAATTCATGAGGATTGGAGACTATTGGCATGCCGTGATGGTGGATAAGGTCCATGAATTGGTCTACAAATACCAGGACTTATTCCCAAATAAGTTTACAGATCTGAAAGGAATAATCAGGGACCTAGGAATGATGAAGATCACGCTAAAACCTGACATGAAGATAGTTAAGAAAAGGTATTACTGTCTCAATCCAAAATATAAGGAGAAGTTCCGCTTAGGGCTTGACAAGATGCTTGCAGTAGGCATCATTGAGCATGTGGAAGAATCTAATTGGGTAAGCCCAATGGTGGTGCAAGAGAAGAAGTAGAATGATGAAATAACGATATGCGTGGATCTCAGAAAAACGAATGATGCTTATGTGCATGACCCTTTCCCAACTACATTCACAGATGAAGTGTTGGACAATGTAGGCAGCCAGGAAGCATATTCCTTCATTGATGGGTTCTCTGGGTACAACCAAATCAAAATCACACCGGAGGATAGGAGCAAGACAACCTTCATGACTGAGTGGAGTTGTTTTCAAGATACTATAATGCTGTTTGGATTGAAGAATGTGCTGGCAATCATTTCACGCGTGGTTGTTGTGGCATTCAAGGAATTTACTCATAAGTTCCTGGAGGTATATTTTGATGACTAGACTATATTTGGGCTGGTTAAGCGCCATGTAGCAAGCTTGTGCCTAATGCTGAATACTTGTCGAAGATACTAGATTGCGCTCAATCTCAAGAACTGTCTGTTTTTTGTTCCTTTTGGGAACCTATTGGGGCATGTGCTTTGTAGGCAAGGACTGATGGTAGACCCCACAAAGATCGCGATAATACTAAACTTGCAAGCACCAAGGAGTGTGAAACAACTGTGTGCTACTCTAGGACATAGGATATATTACAGAAAATTTATCAAAAGCTATGCCCAGATCACTGTGCCTATGGAAAAATTGTTGAAGAAGGATGTCATGTTCTGCTAGAATGATGATTGTAAGAAGAGCTTAGATATATTGAAAGAAAATATGGTTACCGCATTGATTCTAGCCTTCCCAGACTGGAAGAAAGAGTTGCATGTACATGTCGATGTGTCATGTATAGCACTAGGAGAAGTACTAACACAGGCTGGTGAAGAAGGCTTGGACCATCCTTTCACACTCACAAGCTACAGATTATCCAAAGTAGAGAAGAACTATTCTACCACTGAACGCAAGGGGCTAGCTATGGTGTATGTGCTCCAGAAGTACTGGCACTACTTACTAGGAGGCCATTTTAAGATGTATACGGATCACTCTGTGTTGATGTATCTGGTCAATAAGCCTGTGTTGGCGGGAAAATCTACAGATGGATCTTATTTTTCCAAGAGTATGATTTTGAAGTTGTTGTGAATCCAGAATGATTGAACATGGGACAAAACCATCTGTTGCACATCAAAACAAGGGAGGAACCTACTAACTTGGAAGAAGGATTTCTTAACGCGCAACTATTTACAGTGTGTGTTATAGATGGTCATTTTGAGGATATAATACACTTCCTAACTATAGGAACTGCATCAGAAGGATACACTATTGAGTAAAAGAATGAATTAGAGGTGCGCACTGCAGATTTCTCTATCATTGCTGGCATGTGTACAAAATGGGTACTGATGAGATATTGCGACGATATGTACCTCAGTTTGGGAGAAGAAGCATCCTTACAAATACTCATAGGGGCAATGCGGGAGGACATTATGTAGGGAGAGCAACCATGCAGAAGATTCTACGTGTAGGGTTGTGGTGTCCAACCCTTCATCAGGATTCAAAATCATATTGCAAAGTGTGTGATGTATGTCGAAGAATGGGTAGGCCATCACGGAGGGATGAAATGCCTTTGAATCCACAAATTACATTGCAACCCTTCAAGAAGTGGGCGATAGATTTTGTAGGACCCATTCAGCCACAAGGGAAGACATGAGCAAGGTACATTATCACTGCGATGGATTATTTGACTCGTTGGGCAGAAGCGCAGCCGGTGAAGGATTGCACGGGTGCAACGGCCATGAAGTTCCTATTTGAGCATGTACTAATGCGGTTTGCATGTCTAAGGATCTTGATGAGTGATCATGGTACGCACTTCCTGAATGAGATGATCAACACACTAACAGAGGAATTTCAGGTATATCACCAAAAGAACACACCTTATCACCCACAGGCTAGTGGGACAGTGGAGGCATTCAACATAGTGCTTGAAAACGCATTGGCCAAGGTTTTCAATGCTCAGCGAAGTGATTGGGACCTACGCATACCTACAGTATTATGGGCTTACTGCATGACATGCAAGAAGTTGACAAGACAAACCCCTTCCAGGCTTGCCTATGGTGTGGAAGCCATAATACCTATGGAATACATCATGCCTAGTCTATGCATAACAACACTCACAAGTATGATGGATAGCAGAACCCTAGAAGAGAGGCTCGCGCAGCTGGATGAGATTGAAGAAGAAAGATGTTTGGCTAGATTTCACCAGTAGGTCCAAAAGTAGCGTGAATAGGCATGGCATGATCGACACATAAAGCTGTGCACATTTAAGGTAAATGATTTGGTTTTGTTGTATGATAGTAAGTTTGATAAATTTCGAGGAAAATTCATGATGCACTGGTTAGGACCTTATGTTATTAAGGAGATTACTGAAGGACGAGCAGTATAGCTGGTCAAGTTAAATGCAGAACCCTTCCCAGGAAAGGTGAATGGTAGTCGCTTGAAGGCATACACCATCAGTCTAGCCATCTGACTAAATGAAAGTGGCACAGTCTAGGGGTTCAAGGAAGCTGAAAGAAGGCATGAGAGAATAAACTATACTACCTAGGTGGGGGAGCTACGAGATTGGAAGATGGTGCGAAGCAAGGACATGTCACTGGGTCTGCGGCATTGCGAAGGGAGATGTGCTACCCAGGGAGAAATCATGGTAGGATATGCACTACTGTCAGCACCTTGAAGGGAGTGGGACTGAACCTGGTAGTGCTCGCACGCGAAGCACTCCACCTCTTGCAGGATGGATTCATTGCAAAGATGAGGGCCCATGAGCACCGCGCCCTCCATGTGATGAGTAAACATAAGATAAATAATGAGTAGATGGCCCTGCAAAGGAATGCTACCATCACCACTGAGGCTGAGGCAACCAGCCAAAACAAGAAGATCCTACAGGTCATGGAGGAGGCATGCAAAATGGTCCCAGAATTGGCCATTCCAGATGAGGAGCCAATTGAGGTATGCATCTGCATATTGGCCACAAGGGTGCATGACACTCAGACAGAGATGACATGGGTTCAGTTGGAGCTAAACCTACAGATTACAGAGCTCTAGTTCAGGGCTCAGCCTTCAACACTGCCAAAGGTAAAGGAACAATGGGCAGTCACTATCATAGAAGAAGTTTCTTGCAGTATCAGACTACACAAAGTTGTTTGAACAATCGTTTGAGGTCCTGACCAGCTTGGAGGAGGACCCAAACATCCAGAGGCTAGAAATGGAAGTGTGCAAACTCCAACAGTGCTATGACAAAGTTAAGGGCATAGTGCGAAATGCCTGTTAAGTTATGGTATGTTCTATGCTTAAGCAGTTTACTTCTTTTTCTTATTATATTCCACAGATTAGCAATCACACGTACATAAATTAAAGTGTAGATAGAACATTAAACGATCGACAAAAAACAAGCCAAGACAAGAGACACAAGATGTGGTGGCTAGCCAGGGACAAACCCCACAATGTGTGGGGAAACCCTTTGATCAAATCTTCTTTTATATTCAATAATTCAGCAGAGAGAAATAGTACAATAAATCTAATTCATATCAGCAGTAGAAAACCCTTGATTAGCAGCATCAACATTAGCAGCTTCATTATCAAACTAGGGCAGACGATATCTCACAAACCGACCATCGAATTGACTTCATTCCACCACCAAACGTTGCAGCTTCTAGTGGAGGTTCAGATGAACCTACAACACAGTTCAGATGAGGAGATCTTCTAGGCCACCTAGGTCAATCTTTACTTCTGTATTTGTAGCTTCAGTTTCAACAGTTTTCGGGTTCAAACTAGGGCAGTCGATATCTTGCAAACCGTTCATTGGATTTACTTCATTCCACCACCAAAAGTTGTGGCTTTCAGAGGAGGTTCAATCAAACCTATAATTCAGTTACAAAGATGAGATCTTATAGGCCACGCAGGTCAATCTTCACTTCTGCAGTTGCAGCTTCACGTTCAATAGCTTGCAGCTTCACATGTGTGAGAGAGAGACCCATTTCTGCGCAGTAGAGAAGAGACTCATTTCTATGCAGTAGATAGAGAGAGATGTGATGAGAAGAGTGATTCCTGTTGGTTCAGGTGCACAGCAAAAATAATTAAACACACAGCAAAATATCAAGCACATAAGACAAGAGTTTAACGTGGTTCACCCAACCAATCTGAGCTACGTCCACCAAACATAGGCATCAGGAATTTATTAATCAAATTGGAGATTATATCAAGAAATTCTCACAAAAAACCTCTCACTCTCTTAGCAATCCATCCAAATGGTTGCCTGTTATATAGCATAGAGAATCTAACAACCTCATTAACTCCCTCACATCAAATATAGGATGCATTAACTCCCTCCCAATAACCTGGAGCTAATCTAGGACCTGAATTCTATTGTTGTCATCAGCTGAGATTTTTCCTATTTTGCTCAAACAGAAAATCTCAACAATCTCCACCTTGACAACAATTCACCTGATGCCCTGTTATTATTATTTTATCTTTTCTGCAACCTAAGAGAAGCCAAACACCAGCGTATCTTCTCCAACAAAACTGGTTTCGTGAACATGTCTGCACAGTTCTCCTTTGTATGCACCTTTTCAAGAGAGACTCCCCTTTGAGTGATAACCTGTCTTACAAAATGGTACTTAATTGGAATATGCTTTGATTTACTATGATAGGCCGGATTCTTCGCAAAATGTATTGCACTTTGACTATCACAAAGTAACCTGATGTTGTCCTGTAACCTACCAAACTCACCAAGCAAACCTTTCAACCAAACCACCTCTTTGCAAGCATGAGAAGCAGCAATGTATTTTGCTTCAGTAGTGGACAAAGCAACAATGTTCTGTAGCTTTGACATCCAGCTGATAGCTCCACCTGCAAGAGTAAAGACGTACCCTGAAGTTGACCTTCTCTTATCCAAATCACCTGCAAAATCGGAATCAACATATCCGCAAACAAATTCACTACTCTTATTATAAGAAATACAATAACTACTTGTGCCTCTCAAGTACCAAAGCACCCATTTTACTGCTGACCAGTGTTCTTTACCCGGATTTGCCATGTACCTGCTGACAACCCCAACTGCATGAGAAATATCTGGTCGCGTACATACCATCGCATACATCAAACATCCTACTACATTGGCATAAGGAATTCGGGACATATAATCCTTTTCTTCATCTGTATTAGGACATAAACTCGAAGAAAGCTTAAAATGGGAAGCTAAAGGAATCGACACAGGCTTCACATTGTTCATACCAAACCTCAAAAGTATTTTCTCAACATACTTCTGTTGTGATAGCCACAGCTTACCATTACTCCTGTCTTTGAAAATCTCCATGACCAAAATCTGTCTTGCCGCTCCTAGATCTTTCATATCAAACGTCCTTGCCATCTGAGTCTTCAACCTATTGATTTCTTCAATGCTTTTGCTTGCCAAAAGCATATCATCAACATATAACACTAAGATAATGAACATGCCATTATTCAACTGTTTGAAATAAACACAATGATCATATTCACTTCTAACATATTTCTGACTCAACATGAAAGAATCAAACTTCTTATACCACTGCCGAGGCGACTGCTTCAGGCAATATAATGACTTCTTGAGCCTGCAGACAAATTTCGCATTGCGATGCTGAACAAACCCTTCCGGTTGTTCCATATATATTTCCTCATCTAAATCACCATGTAGAAATGCAATCTTAACATCTAACTGCTGCAACTCCAAATCAAACAAAGCCACTAATGCTAACACAATTCTAATTGAAACAATTTTAACCACTGGTGAAAATATCTCATGAAAGTCTATGCCAGCTTTCTGAGAAAATCCTTTTGCAACCAGCTGAGCTTTGTACCTGTCTTCCGTATCATTCACACCCCGTTTCAGCTTGAACACCCACTTGCATCCCACAATTTTCCTGCCTTTCAGAAGCTCCACCAGATCCCATGTGTCGTTTTTACTCAAGGCCATCATTTCGTCCTTCATGGCTGCTTTCCACTTGTCACTTTTCAAACCTTCTATTGCTTCCTGATAGCACAGAGGTTCATTTTCATTAGCAGTAAATGCAACAGAAGTGACATAATCATCATACCTTCTTGGTGGCCGTTTGATTCTTGTCGACCTCCTTAAGGATGTTTCTGGCGCTTCCTCGATTGGCTAACTACCACCTGTAGGAACTTCTTGCCGATCAGTATCTGAGACCTATTCATGATCTAAACCTGAACCCTGTTCATGTTCTGATTCTGAAACATGTTCATGACTAGTATCTGAACTATGGTCATCATGACTATCGTTAGAAATGCTATCAAACTAAATGTGCTGAAAATCAGATACATCATCCTGTTTCAATCTACTATCTACATTTAACTGTACAAGAGAGCATTCATTAAACTTTACATCTCTGTTGATGATGATTTTGCGGGTAGTAGGATCCCACAATCTATATCCCTTTGTTTCAACACCATACCCAACAAAGATATACCTTTTAGACTTTGGATCTAACTTAGTTCGCTGATGTTTAGGCACTAGAGCATATGCATCACAACCAAACACTCTGAGTTTAGAATAGTCACAAGGGTGTCCTTTCCATACCTCTTGCGGAATCTTGTAGTCTATAGCCATTGATGGAGATCGGTTTATCACATAACAAGCTATTGCCACTGCTTCCGTCCACAACTCCTTTTGCAACCCGGCGTTACTCAGCATACTCCTTGCTCTCTCGAGAAGAGTCTGTTCATGCGTTCAACAACTCCATTCTGCTGAGGAGTATAAACCGTGGTCTCATGCCTCTCGATCCCTGCATCCTTGCAATAGCTGTCAAACTCCTTGGAAGTAAACTCACCACCATTGTCATTTCTTAAACACTTTATTGTTCTACCAGTGTTGTTTTCTACCAATGCTCTAAACTGCTTGAAAACTGAAAAAACATCAGACTTTCTTTTCAACATGTAGACCCAAATCTTCCTAGAAAAGTCATCAATGAATGATACAAAATAAGATGAACCACCATATGAGGTTGTAGGGGCTGGTCCCCAAACATCTGAATGGATATAATCAAGTATGCCTTTACTAGTATGTTTGCCTATTTTAAACTTTTGTTTACTTTGTTTTCCAAACAGACAATGCTTACAGAAATCTAATTTTCCAGACTTCAGGTTTGGAAGTAACTTTCGATCAACCAAAATTTTCAACCCTCTTTCACTCATATGCCCCAATCTTTGATTCCATAAGTGAATGGAACTACTGTCACGTTCAGACACAGTAGACACAAAATCTCCAATATCCAACCAGCAAAAACAAATTGCATATGCCTCTGTACTTTTGCCTTAAAAAAAACTGCCCTTTTGCACTTCACACAAAAAAATTTCTTGTTTGCACTTCACACAAGAAAAAAAAAAAAATTATGCCTCTGCCTTTGGAACTTAGAAGGTCCACGGGAACATTTGAAAGGTCTCTGATTTTCAAAATACAATGTTGTTATCTAACATGACTCCTCAGTCCAAGAAGATAAACCTCCTGAAAATCGTAAGCTGCAATATAAGTTTTTGAAATATATTGTTTATGAGTTTTGTCGAGTATCTGAGGAGGATGCTAGTTCCCATCCATCATTTTTTATGGCTTTAAAAAAAAACATTCAAAAGCCCTCATTTTCGATATGTACCTGCACATATCAATTCCAGTCTCTCGGATAGCCTTCAACTTTGTTACTCTCAGATATAAGGTGCAGTGATCACAAAGCTATGAAATAGCTTTTATTGTCGGGCTTTTTTCTATAGTAATATCGAGATCATAAAAAACTGTGTCTAGCTACTCACCCACTAGGCTGTTCTGATGGGCCTAGCAACTTGCTGATAATGGACACATTAGTTAGATGTGCAAACAGTGCAGTTGCTGATGTTTTCTTTTAAGATTAGGATATCGTAATCGGTCTGATTCGATAATTCTTATTTATTTGTTCCTTTTCGAGATCAGACAACGACGTATTTTGTGCAGAGTTTGCGATGACATTTATTATTTTGTATCTTGTTAAAGCTGTCTCCGTGTAGGTAATATCCACAGATAGCAGTGCAATCACACGGATATCAATAGAAACATACCTCAGCAAACGCACCACCAACAGGTCCACGTGCACAGGTTTTACAGTCGCTCCCGCAACCAACAGCTCCACGCGCACAGGTTTTACAGTCGCTTCCGCAACCAACAGCTCTTCTCAGCACAGGTATTACAGCGCTACCACCACCAGACAAAGGTTATCCATACACCAGCGCCTTGATCATCGAGAAGTAGATCTCAACGCACTAGGTATATCAGCTCCAGCATACACGCAGCAAAAAATGACCTTTACGCAGCACCTCCAAGCAGCACCTCCAACATGCTCTGATACCAATTGTTGGTTCAGGTGCACAACAAAAATAATTAAACACAGCAAAATATCAAGTACATAAGACAAGAGTTTAACGTGGTTCACCCAACCAATCTGGGCTACGTCCACCAAACATAGGCATCAAGAATTTATTAATCAAATTGGAGATTACATCAAGAAATTCTCACAAAAAACCTCTCACTCTCTTAGCAAACGATCCGAATGGTTTCCTGTTATATAGCATAGAGAATTTAACAGCCTCATTAACTCCCTCACATCAAATATAGGAGGCATTAACTCCCTCCCAACAACCTGGAGCTAATCTAGTACCTGAATTCTATTGTTGTCATCAGCTGAGATTTTTCCTATTTTGCTCAAACAGAAAATCTCAACAAGTCCAAATGAGGAAAATTCCTCTTATATTTATACACAACGTTGGTGGGTGAATAGATGCGATTGTTGGGTTTCTGAGCCTACATGAGCTGTAGGTCGGCTTGATAATAATTCCATAATCAAAATAAATTAATATCTCCATGAATACTTATTGGAATTGGATGATCTTTATATCAATCCTACACCTCTCGATGAGAGGAATCTAATAAAAATATTATCAGCCATGAATAAGATGATCTGCATGAAGTTTTGCCCTAGTTGCCAATTTTAACACTCCCTCTCAACTATGGAGAACTTCATCTGCAATCTGTCTATCGGTCGTTACTATTCATCCATCAAATGCACTTCCCTGTACAGCCTGACCCTTGCCCTGCTCTGCTCTATTCTGCCTGTTCTACTCTGTCTTGTTTTGCCCCGTACTAATCGATATTGTTTTGCTCTATTATGCTTTTCTCTTGCATTGTTCTATTTTGCTCTGCTTTTGTTCGAATTATGAAGAAGAAGAAATGATCGAGGATGTATCATACTGACTCAAAGTCAGTCTCAAAGTATGTACCACTATTCCCAAACCAGTCTCAACCAACCCGAAGTCAGCGTCATAGTGAGTACAACTCCACTAGTCCTAGACTAGTATCTTCCTCCACTGACTCAAAGTCAGTCTCAGAGTGCATACCACTGGTCCCAGACCAGTCTCAGCCGACCCGAAGTCAGCTTCATTGTAAGTACCACTCCTACCATTGCTCCCAGACTAGTATCGTAGTCTCAGAGAGTGTACCACTGGTCCCAGACTAGTCTCAACCGACCCGAAGTCAGCGTCATAGTATGTAGACTCTCATTGGTCCCAGACCAGTACTACACTGACACGAAGTTAGTCTCAGAGTATGTGCCACTGGTCCCAGACCAGTCTCAACCGACCTCAAGTCAGTGTCATAGTAAGGTACAACTCCTACCACTAGTCCCAAACCAGTATCATTGGTCCCAGATCAATGGAGGTCATCCTCGCGTAGGGAGTATGGTAGACACAACGATGCGTCCATAGGTACTACTATGGTTCCTAACTTCATTTCCCTACTCATTGATTAGATGAGAGGTACTTCCCATGAGTCCTAGATTGCATGGGTAGGATGCCTCGACAGGAGAACTAATCAATCATGTCCTCATAGGAGAACACATCAATCCTGCTACAATCGCCATGGAGATCACAACAATCCAGGCCTCACAGGAGAACACATCAATCCTGCTACAATCGCCATGGAGAACACATCAATCCAGGCCTCACAAGAGAACACATCAATCCTGCTACACAGGAGAGCAAATCATCCTGTTCCACAAGAGAGCGAATCATCTTGTCCCACAAGAGAGCGAATCATCTTGTTCCAGTGCGCACCACCAGGGGAGAGTGAGTCACCCTGTGGTGGTATGTTGCTCCAGTAAGAACCGCAAGCCCTCAGAGCTCCCAGAGCTCAATGTATGCAACATGCAGGACCATCGTACAAGGGTTTCTTGATGACACCAATTCATTTGGGAAAATCACAGATTAGATCTTTCCTCGGGGCTTTGACAAGGTGTATCGACTTGTACATCATCTTAATGCGATGGAGCCTCCTTGCTCATCGACTTACCACATCCCAGATGATGCTTATCTGCTGCAGGATTCCTCAATAATCGAATCCCACCTCTGGTTGTTATAGAGAATCACAATGGTATGTGTTCAAACAGCTCACTGAAGAGCTTCCCCAACTAGGCAGCTTCACACGAGTTCATTCTCGTAGATATGTATCCGGTCTCAGCAGTGCTTATGGCAACCGACTTCTGCTTCCTGCTCATCCATTATATCGAAGTAGAATCCAAAGAGAAGCGGCACTAAAAGTGCTCCAATGATCCTCCACACTACCTGCCCAATCAGCGTTCAAATAATCATGCAATTTCATATTTTTGGCAATGTATCTCAATCCATAAGAGATTGTGTCCTGAAGACATCTCAGAAGATGCTTGGCACCAATCTAGTGAGGCTCAACCAAATATGAGCTCACAATGCTAACTGCAAAACATATGTTCAGATGGAGGTTCACCAAGAACATCAATGCGAATGAGTTTTGAAACTCAAAGGCATTTCCCAAATCGGGTCCGACATCACTACCATATAACTTCTGAAAGTTAAGATCCTCGAGGTAGTCACAGACTTGCAGTCCATCATACCAAATCTTTTCAGAATCTTCACCACATATTTCCTTGAGATAGGAAAATTTCCCTTGGCTTCTGCCACACTTCAAGTCCTTGGTTCTTCATTTCAAATTTAGAAGCCAACTCCCTTTTACATTTGTGAATGAGAGGGTATGCACCTGTTAGAAAGAGGTCATCCACGTACAACACCAGTCTGAGAGGCTTGTCATCTTCAACCTTAAGGTAATGGTTAAGATCAGCTTCACTCCTAGTGAATCCCAGCTTCATCAAGTAGCTATTGATCCTCTCATACCATGCTCAGGGGTGTTTGCTTCAGCCCATAGAGAGCCTTCTTCAACCTGCATACATGAGATTTTCAATCATAAATCTCAAATCCTTCGGGTTGCTCCTCATAGACCTCTTCTTTGATCGAACCGTGCAAGAACGCGGTCTTGACATCCATCTTATGTAGGTTCCACCCTTGTGAAGCCACAAGGGCTATGATCAAGCGGATGGTCGTATATCTGGCAACAGGTGCAAATATCATAGTCTATAGTATAATACCTTCCTTCTAGGAGAAACCACGAGCAACAAAACGAGCCTTATACTTTTCTGTACTTCCATCTGCAGCATGCTTTATCTTGTAAAGCCATTTAGAAGTGACAATTGTCTTGTTCTGGGGTCTGGGAACTACTTCCCAGACATCATTCTCCATAATAGACTCATATTCTATGGTCATAGCATCCTTCCATACTTTATGCTTGACGGCTCCTGAGAATGATGAAGGCTCATTTTGTATGATCGTGCTCATGATGGTCAGGTATCCCTGGTACCTGTTAGGTTTCTTACTTTGACGGAAGGTTCCTCAGGGTGCAGCATATCCTTCAGCATCATCAAGTAGCCCCCTAAGCCATGAAGGCCTCTTCCTAGAAGAGGAAGGCTCATGTGGAGGAGGATCAATCGGATCCATGGGTTCTTCTACATCAGGCATTGATTCATCATCCTTTTCTTTCGGTTCCATGGTGTCAGCTTCTTGAGAACTCCTCAAAGTCGGAAGATTGTCCACCTTGCTGAGACCCATATCTTCGTCAAAGGTGACATCATGACTAATCACGATTTCCCTTTGTCCGGCTACATAGATTCTATAGCCTTTAGTATTTTCACCATAGCCCATGAAAATTCCCTTCTTTACAGATGCACCCAATTTATTTCTTTTCTCTTTCGGCACATGAAAATATACAAGGCTTCCAAAAATTCTAAAATGAGAAACATTAGGTTTCTTACTGGTAAACTTTTCTTTAGGAGTCTTGGAACCCAACACTTGATGAGGGCATCGATTTTGTACATATACGACAGTGTTTGCAGCTTCAACCCATAGAAACTTCGGAAGTCTTTGATCATGTAGCATGGCCCAGACAGCTTCCATAATCGTGCGGTTCTTCTTTTCCGCCACACCATTCTGTTCAGGAGTATATGGTGTAGTAGTCTCCCTCTTGATGCCAGCCTCTTTACAAAAATCATGGAACTCATTAGATTCATATTCAGTCCCATTATCAGTTCTTAAGATCTTGATCTTCTTTTCGGTTTGATTCTCGATCAGGGCTTTGAAGTGTCGAAACCAAGAGAACACTTCATCCTTCTTTTTCAATAAGTATATCTAGGTCTTTCGAGAATAGTCATCTGTAAAAGTAAGATAATATGAATATCCTCCTAAGGAGTTCACAGGCATCATACCAGATATGTCTGAGTGAACTATTTGTAATATATCAGAGGTCTTGCTTTGACTTGAGGGGAATGGTCCCCTTTTGAGCTTTCCTTCAGCACATCCCGGACATACATCTTCTTTCTCTACTTGGAATTCGAGCATCCCTGTTACCATTAGTCTTACACTGAGTAGAGCTTTATAATGAAGGTGGGCAAACCTTCGATATCAAAGTTCAAACTGAAGAGATGTGTCATAAGACATGACACCTAGCAGACTTCCATCAACCTGATATAATGAATCAATAAGAAACCCAAAAGTAAAGGTATCTTTAACATTATTTTTCGATACACGTGCCTTGCCATCGCTGAAGCTTACCTTGTAGCCTTTGTCTTCCATTGTCGAGATGGATACCAGGTTCTTTCGGAAGTCTGGTGCATTTAATACATCCCGGAATTTCTAGCCTTCTTGAATGCTTGTCCTCTTCCTTGATTCCCAGCTCTCCTCTTACCTTTGCTATTGAATTTGTCATTCCTTTGATTGCCATCAGAGGGATTTTGATCATCGTCCCGATGTGAGTCCTTTCTATCAGGGCACTCCCTTGCATAGTGTCCTACTTTATCGCAGATGTAACATCGTCCTTTTCTTCCACACTTAGGTCCAGCCTTTCCTTTTGATTTAGTCCTGAATTATTTCTTTTCTTAGCATGAGAAGAAAAGGCAATAGGAGGACCTTTAGTCATGGGCATTTCTTGCTCTTCTACCCTTGTTTCTTCTTGAATGCATCTAGCCATTAATTCCTTGAAACCAGGAATTACATGATTGTTCAGAAGAGTAGCCCTGAACACGTACCATTCGGATGGTAATCCTCCAAGAGTCGTGAGTGCCATTTCTCTATCAGTAATAGTCTCCCCAATAGATAGGAGATCGTTCTTGATCTCGATGATTCTTAAGAAGTATGCTTGCATACTCTCATTTTTACCCTTCTTAATTTCCTTCATCATATTTATAAGAAACAAAACTTGATTTGCATCATTAACTTTAAATAAACTCACCAGTCTATCGTAGATTTCCTTGGAGGTGTCCAGTTCAGAGATGTAGGCCACCAAGTGCTTGTCGATAGAGTCCCGGATGATCTTCTATTTTGACTTCTCCGATTTTCCATTTGTTCCATGTAGCAGTGGATGCATTTGATGGAGGCTCAGGAATATTGCCTCTTACATGGTCCAGCACTCCTTGATCTTCTAGGGTTAAATCGATAGACATCTTCCATCAGTGATAATCAGCTTTCTCACGAAGCTTGCCTTCGGCAAAATGTTGAGGACCCCACAGTTCTTTTAGAATAGCCTTGCCAATCTTCTATTCGGTGATTGCTCTTGCTCTTGCTCGGGCTTTGTCTTCACCTTAGCTCTGATACCATCATAAGATATGGTATGTTCTATGCTTATAACAGTTTACTTCTTTTTCTTATTATATTCCATAGATTAGCAATCACATGTACATAAATTAAAGTGTAGATAGAACATTAAACGATCGACAGAAAACAAGCCAAGACAAGAGAGAAAAGATGTGGCGGCTAGCCAGGGACAAACCCCACAATGTGTGGGGAAACCCTTTGATCAAATCTTCTTTTATCTTCAATTATTCAGCAAAGAGAAACAGTACAATAAATCTGATTTATATCAGCAGTAGCAAACCCTAGATCAGCAGCAACAGCATTAGCGGCTTCATCATCAAACTATGGCAAACGATATCTCGCAAACCGACCGTCGGATCAGCATGATTCCACCACCAAAATTTGAGGCTTCCAGAGGAGGTTCAGATGAACCTACAACACAGTTCAGATGAGGAGATCTTCTAGTCCACGCAGGTCAAACTTTACTTCTGCAGTTGCAGCTTTAGTTTCAACAGCTTCCTTCAAACTAGGGCAATCGATATCTTGCAAACCGCCCGTCAGATTGACTTGACTCCACCACCAAAAGTTGCGGCTTTCAGAGGAGATCCAGATGGACCTACAACACAGTTCTAAGGAGGAGATATGATGGTCAACGCTAGTCAAACTTAGGATTTGCAATTGCAGCTTCAGGTTCAACAACTTTCGGCTTCACATGTGTGAGAGAGACCCTTTTATTCGCAATAGAGAAGAGACTCTTTTCTGCGTAGTAGAGAGAGAGAAATGTGATGAGATAAGTGACTCCAAATGAAGAAAAGTCCTCCTGTATTTATACACAACGTTGGTGTTTGAATAGATGCCACTGTTGGGCTTCTGAGCCTACATGAGCTGTAGGTCGGCTTGATAATAATTCCATAATCAAAATAAATTCATATCTCCATGAATACTTATCAGAATCGGATGATCTTTATATCAATCTTACACCTCTTAACGAGAGGAATCTAATAAAAATATTATCAGCCATGAATAAGATGACCCACATGAAGTTTTGCCCTAGTTGCCAATTTTAACAACACACCTTTGCACATGGCAGCATATGCATTAAACCCAAAATGGTATGTTGAGAGACTTGGGAGGGTGCCTCCTATTGATGATCCAGAGGTAAAGAATGGCTTCCTAGATGCATTTGCAAAGATGTACAGTGAGGAGGAGGGGTCAAGATTTCGAAGACAGTTTGTTCTGTTTGCATCTCTTAGTGGCCCCTTCAACACACGTGATGCTCGCGCAGATTGCATAGATCTAGCCCAAGATGACCCGATTGGTTGGTGGAGGATGCATGGGGATGGTGCTCTAGAGCTCAAAGATCTAGCCATGCGTTTGTTGTCTCAGATTGCTAGTTCCTCTGCAGCAGAGAGGAATTGATCCATATATAGCTTCATCCACTCTATCAAGAGGAACAAGCTTACCTCTAAAAGAGCTGAGAAGTTAGTTGTTGTGCACAATGCCCTACATCTTGAGCATGGGAAGACACCTGAGTATTTGAAGAGACCAGCAACACGATGGGATGTTGATCCAGAGGATGATGCATAGGTAGATATGGAGGAGAGACTTGATGACAGACAGATGGGGTTGGTTGGTATGCCACTTAGCATGTTTGAGAATGCTAGTGATTCGGATTCAGATGGTGATATGGTTGATCCTACTTTATTCATGCAGCAGCTGGATGCAGAGACTAGCGGGGCATTACCTTGAGGCTTGAGCATTAGCTTGGGGCATTACCTTGAGGCATATTTTGCATTATGCTCGTTTATCTTTTGATATGTTAATATTCTTATGTTATTCAGACTCTATAAAATTTTGACTCTTGATGTAATAGACTTGACTTTAATCTTTTATAATTCTATAAAATTTGGACTCTTGATGTATGATGTATCAAACTTGACCTTTATAATTTTATGTCAATATTCAATGTTCATGGTAGGAAGTGGAACATCAAAATGGTTTAAACTTTAAACTTTAATCATAATGTATGATGTATGATTATAAATTAGAATTTTAAATTTATATGATACTAGATAATGATATTCATATCAATGATCATGCTTTGCAGCTTTTCAATTCAAACCCAATTGTCATAGTGGACTCAATTAATAAATTATATTTTATATTTATAAGTTTTTAACACCCTGACGCCCCCCCCCC
>APFE030479383.1:0-17205 GCA_000404065.3 Pinus taeda
GAAAAGGTTGGACAAGCTGCACACAATTGTTTTATTACAAAAATGAAGTAGTAGTGGCATTTGAATTTGCACACTTTCCTTGGTCTATTTTTGTTTGGGGTTCATTTCTTTCATTTCTTTTTGACCACTTTATTTTTCTTACCTTTGATTTTTCTTTTAGGGTATACCCTCTTTACATTTTTTAACTTTTTTTATTTTTTGGTTTTTCAAGAATATGGAACACCTTTGCTCAAGAAAGAAGGTTTGAAAATATTCCATAGTTCGATCAAGACAATCATGAAAGATGAAACCTATTGCTATAGGAGGCTAACAAACCGATCTCCCAAAATTGCATGTGCTATAATCTCATTCCCAATCTGAGTAATGTAGTTTGTACTTCAAGAATGGTGTAACGACTACCATGTCGTGTCCAAGTGCAATTCATTCCCAATCTGAATGGAGTTTGTATTTTAGGAATGGTGTAATGACTGCCCTGTAGTCTCCAAGTTCAATTTATTCCCAATCTGAGTAATGCAGTTTGTATTACAGGAATGGTGTAATGACTTCCTGCAGTGTCCAAGCGAAATCGATTGACAAGAATTAAGAGAAGTAAAACATGAGTTTGATGGCCTGCAAAATTGGACAGTTGAACCTTATTTCTTACCAATGTTGGCGTTTCTTTCTATTACATCCTTCAAAGGATGCCCTCAACTCCAACTGATCAAATTCATAGGACAGACGAACTTTATTTCTTACCAATGTTGGCACTGCTTGCTATTACATCCTTGAAAGGATGCCCTCAGCTCCAACTGATCAAATTCATAGGACAGTCGAACTTTATTTCTTAATTATGTTGGCACTTCTTACCACTACATCCTTGAAAGGGTGGTGTGTCTCTTCTATAAATTTGTGGTCATCAACATAGCAGATAAGTATGCATGTGATTTATTTTTTTCAGTGAGATGTTGGGTAAAGATTTCATTTGAATACTTCTCTATAAATATGAAAAGATTCCTATCTGTGAAAGTATGTATTTAGAAAAGTATTTTACATTGTGAATGACCTATGGAAATTTATTAATGGTCTATGCAGAGAAAGAATTATAGGAGAAATCTATAATTTCCCTCTGGAAATAATTGGAACATATGGTTTTATTTCTATCTGGAAGAAACCTTAGTGAGTTGATAAACCTAAGATCAAAGAACCTTAATAAATTTGTAATGGCCAGAAAGAAAGAACTAAACTCAATTAAAGAGCATGGTTAACAACTACCCTGCTAGTGCCTCTTGCTAAAAAATAAAGGATAATATTTAATGAATAATTGTAGCTAGTATAAAGAGGTTAGGGTACGTGTTAATGGGAACCAAAAAAAAAGAAACTATACTCAAAAAAAATTTCTAGATTTGTCCTTGGCCGTTCTAGAAATTTTATGTTCAATTAGAAAGTGAGATGAGTAGTCTCATTTAGGAAATGGAGAATGCTCAATATCTGAGGTAGAGAAAAGAAAAAAAATCACTTCTTTGTCAAAATGGAATACATGCAACTACAAGTTATAGAGACTTTATTTTAAATAAAACTTATAAGAACTTAAATTAACTGTATCATAATACTATCAGTTTCATCTTCTTTGAAGATTTAACAAGAGAAACAAAAATAAGAACTTTGCATCATGATATCATTAACAAACAAAAAAGAAACCAAAGAGTAAATTGCTTGCAAAGCTTACAAGAAGAAGAAACCAAACATATTATGGCCAAAGGTAATGCTTCAAGAAAGATTCTAGCTAACCCCAGATGATTATATTTCAAAAGAAAATTATAATTATTCCATCATTCAGTGTGTACAAGTAAATATCCATGAATAACAACGTTGCAAAGGGTTTCAATAAAACCCTAAAGATAGCTTTAAACTACTCTTAGACACTCTTAATAGAAAATGACACATTTTACCCTATTAGATTCACGATGACAATAACATGTACAGTTGCAGTTGTTTCAATTTGCCTTACATCCCAAGTAGCATGACGAGAAACGGTTGCGAAGAGACAGCCTTAAAAATGCAAACACCAATATTCTTGTAAGAAAGAACAACATGACAATTTATTGGAGAACTTGGTTCTGTGGAGAGTATTGTGCCACATTTAGTCGAGGAGCTAGGCTCGAGATTGACCGCACTTGACAGGAAAGAAAAGAATATACCTAAAGTTAGGGACATGTTGGATTTAGTTCAGAACCCACCTAAGTCTGAGACAAAAAACTGGAAATATATGTGTCAAGAAAAGCCAAGAAGTGGGATAGGAAGTTACCTGAGAAATGAGGTGTCAGTTGCAACAGAGCAATGTTGGGAAAAAGGCCCTTGGTTGTAGGTCAAACAAACTCGCTCCATAACCCCAACCTTTGAACTAATCTTGGCATGAGTCCTGGCATGGAAAGGATGCAAGATGAGCATGGTTAAAAGCTAGTAACAGTTTAGAAAATAAAAATAAAAAACTTTAATACACAGAAAAACCAAAGACTTTCAGCCGTGATAACTCGCAATAAAAAGGGATATAAAAATTGCAAGAGGTTAAACTTAACTGGAGGCAATAACTAGTAAATCCCTCCTGTAAATGCCCAAGAAACCTGAAAACCCTCGAAAACTGTGGAACCTCTTCCAAATTGACTAGGTGAAAATGAGTGACTCCAATGGGGAATTGGGTGGTTGGTTACCCTAACCAACATCCAATGCATTCAAGTCATCGGATCAATATCAGAGAAATCAATCGTGGAGATTTTGGTCAGTGGATGTCCTGTATGTTATCTCAATCATATCACAGACGACAAGTGGCATTGAGAACCATCCACATACAACGAAGTTAATGGCCCGACCTGAAGCTGCACTACCATAACACCAGAATGACAATGTGTAATCAATTTAGAGTATAGGTACAACACTCAAACTTCAAAGTAAAAGTAAAAAAACATAATGCATTTCCAGTAGCAGAGCTTCCTACTTCTTGTGGCCAAGACATTTTGTACAACATATGCTCGAGTTGTTTGTTCTGTGAATTCCATTCAGTTCTAAGCATAAAAATCTTCCCATCTTTCTACCTCCATAAAATATTGTACCACATAAGCTCAAGTGGTTTATTCTATGGATTGTGTTATGCTCCTATACCAATAGGTGTCATATTTCATGATTGACATCGACGAGCTCTGTAATATGTTCATACCTTTTTCTAGTTGCAAAGGTTTTCCATATTGTCAAAAAAAAAAACAATAAATTTAAAAAATGTAAAGAGG
Organism: Pinus taeda; assembly: GCA_000404065.3. Lineage (NCBI taxonomy): Eukaryota > Viridiplantae > Streptophyta > Pinopsida > Pinales > Pinaceae > Pinus > Pinus taeda. The sequence continues at coordinate 3,261 of APFE030479383.1, forward strand.
GTATGCCCTAAAAGAAAAATAAAAGGGAAAAAAGAATAAAATGGTTAAAAAGTGAAAGAAATGAACCCCAAACAAAAGACCGGGAAAGTGTGCAAGTCCAAAATGCCACTGCTAGTTTGTTTTCTGTAACAATCTGATTATGTGCAGCTTGTTGATTTATGCCACCATCGATGAATGGCCAAACAGTTTAATCTTGGCTATTTTATGTTTGAATTTCATGTTTTAGAGATAGAGAATAAAATCTGACCAAACTATTCAATCTTGGCAGATAAGTAGATAGGTAGACAAACAAAGGAGCTCAACAGTTAAATATGGGCCCTTGGATGTTATAAGTGCAGACTTAGGTAGGCTTACCATGAAAAGAAAAAGAAGGCGATGAGGGTTTTCCATTCCATGTGCACTCAAAGAAAGAAGAAAAAATGCTAGGCCAAGTAGGCAGGGTAGGTACAATGGTGTTGCAGAATGAATACTTGTGATAGATTTCGTCCTCAACATCCTTTTCCAAGACTGCAAGCTTCTCTCGAATCTGGGGATTCTCCTCTTTCATCTGCTTCACCCTGTATATGGTAAGCGAGAGCTTCCCTTTGCATTCTTCCAAACCTGCCATGCCTTGTCGCACGTCTTCCCCGGTTCGCACTTCATTTGGTCCACAGATGCCCAAATCGTTTATACCTGCCCACACGCAGTCCCACTTGCCAACTCTTGACAAACGCCCAAATCATGTGAAACAACACGTAGTACCGCCTGCCCAGCTTTACGACCTCCGGTTCCAACCTTCACCATTCACCAGCTTCACCAAGTTCCCTGCAACCATGAACCGGCCCTTGTTCCACTTGTATGTGAAACTAGCTTCCTTCACCTACAAGTACCTGCTTCCACTGTCACTTCTTCATCAACCCGGCCATCAGCCTGCTCTGATACCAACTGTCACGATAGTGCAGTGGGATCAACACTTCATCCGCAAGCTCTGATACCAACTGTCACACCCCCAGGCCAGCGGTAGTCTTTCAACCGCTCTTGGCGAGGTGCGGCACGACCGAACACTTTATTTTCACCAATAATTGTGCTCATGGACTACACCTAACCACTTATTCCTACTTAGCTTGTGATTCTCAACCAAGTATTATTATGTTATCCTTTATACCAATGAACACCCATACACATTCATTATCAACAGCGATTATAAACGAGAACACATTGCACAGTATAAAGGGAGGGGCAACTCCCTAAACAATGAGTCTGCCCAACAATATAGTATACAACAGTTTACAATGTACAAGTATACTTGGCAAGTCCAAGTTTCATACTTAGTCAATTTTACAATCAAGGAAAAACTTGGTTGCCTTCCTTCGTTTCACCTTCGTGCACACTTGCACGATGGGCTGGCACTCACCCGAGCCACCAAGACACCCACGCCAAGACTCAACACAAACGGGTGCTACACGTTCACGATGCACGCTCCAACCGACCTCCAGGCACACCTTGCCCAACACATTCACCCAACTCCAAGTGCGACCTCTAACCATACGGCTAAACCAAGAACAGTGCATGAGATGTGCGCCTTCACCCTTGTCTTCTGCGCACTAGAATCTGTGCACTCCCTTCTTGTGCGAAGATGTGTGTTGATCGAATGATTGATGAAATGCTCCAATTCTCCCATAATATATATCCATCGTAAGGTGGGGTGGTGGCTTGCCCAGCCGACCACCCAACGTTATGTGCACAACCCTCTCCAACGCTAAACGCCACATGAACATGTCAGCCCTCCTTCCCATCGTGGGTCAGCATCCACGCATATCACCCAAGGCTCAAGGTGTATATAAATGCCATCGCTCTCCATTGTATCGCATATGTTTCATCACAAGTTTGTCGCATATGTGTCGTGCCTCCGTCGCATGACCGTCACACATCACAACTCATCCTTCTAACCGCGTGCGCGCCCAGCTCGTCCGTCGCCCAAACACATCGCACGCCCTGGTAGAACCTCAAGATGTTACATCATTATTACTACATGAAGTAAGTGAGAAGGCAGTCTCACAAACCTTGAGGCACTTGACAAAGATAGCTTCTACTGATGATCTTCACAATGGAGTTGCAGAAGAAGGGAGTCCAAGTACTACTTCAGAGGCAGTGGTTGATGAGGGTTATGAGGGTAGAGATCCTGCTGGCATAGTGGACTTTTGCAGGTATGCTATGGGCATATATGACTTTCAGTTGACGAAGGACAAGCTCAAGGAGCTTGGATGTACATGTGGGGAGATTGATGCTATGCACAGATACTTGAGGACACAACATCAATCTGATACATGGGTGGATGAGAGTTAGGGAGGAAACTTCCTGGCCCTCCTTTCTCTATAGAAAACCTTAGAGATGGGTTGGTGTGAAGGCCTTGATAGGGAGGAACCACATCAACATTACAAGGGGCCTTGGGAGGAGGCTTCTTTATGATAGATTGTAGACTTGGGTGCAAATGGCTAGATGTTGGGATGGAGTCTACATGGGTTGGACATCATGGACTACTAGAGTCATAGACATCAGGTTGGAGACATGGGGCATGACAGTTATGCAGGGACATTATGTGGGAGCATGAGTAGAGGTTGTACACTCTTGTGCAACAAGGCCATGGCTTGATCATGGTGCAGATGTGATGGAGTTTCCATGGACCTGAGCATGGGATTGGAAAGATTCTTGATGAGTCCGAGTTGTAGCAAAATTCAGGGAAAGACTAATGGGGACATAAGGATGTGAATTCTTGTGGTTTGGGTGTATGGTTGGATTAGCTACCTAACTCGTTCGAGTCATGAGGGGTACCAATGTGCAGAGGTGTGTTCGTATTAGGCTGAGCCGAGGAGACAGTTGACAGGGAGATGTTGTCGTTGAGTCGACATGTTGACACATGACAGGTGTGTTGACATCTGATGGAAGACTACAGGATGAGGACGACACATGGTGGAGATGTGATTCTACATATGTTGCAGGGATGTTTGCAGTATGTGGAGGAAGTTGATATCATGGATAAGATTGTTCGGATATGGAGGTTTTGATCTTGGTGGATGGATACTAGGGTGGTATGTTGTCGAGGACGACAACGACTTTGGGTGGAGGAGGATGTAACGTCCTGAGGTTCTACCCGGGTGTGCGACGCGTTTAGGCGACGGATAAGCTGGGCGCGTGCAGTTGGGAGGACGAGTTGCGATATGCGACGGTCATGCGACGGAGGCACGACACATATGCGACGAACTTGTGACGAAACATATGCGATACAATGGGGAGCAATGGCGTTTATATACACCTTGAGCATTGGGCGATATGCGTGGAGGCCGACCCACGATGGGAAGGAGGGTCGACATGTTCATGGGGCGTTTAGTGTTGGAGAGGGGAGAGCACATAACGTTGGGTGGTTGGCTGGGCAAGCCACCACCCCACCTTACGATCGATATATATTATGGGAGCGTTGGAGCATTTCATCAATCATTCGATCAACACACATCTTCGCACAAGAAGGGAGTGTGCAGATTCTAGTGTGCAGAAGACAAGGGTGAAGGCGCACATCTCATGTGTTGTTCTTGGTTTAGCCGCACGATTAGAGGTCGCACTTGGAGTTGGGTGAAGGTGTTGGGCAAGGTGTGCCCGGAGGTCGGTTGGCGCGTGCACGATGAACGTGTAGTGCCCGTTTGTGCCGAGTCTTGGCATGAGTGTCTTGGTGGCTTGGGTGTGAAACAAAGGAAGGCAACCGAGTTTTGCCTTGATTGTAAAATTGACTAAGTATGAAACTTGGACTTGCCAAGTATACTTGTACATTGTAAACTATTGTATAATATATTGTTGGGCAGACTCATTGTTCAGGGAGTTGCCCCTCACTTTATACTGTGCAATTGTGTTCTCGTTTATAATTGTTTTTGATAATGAATGTGTATGGGTGTTCATTGGTATAAAGGATAACATAATAATACATGGTTGAGAATTACAAGCTAAGTAGGAATAAGTGGTTAGGCGTAGTCCATGAGCATAAGTATTGGTGAAAAGAAAGTGTTCAGTGGTGCCGCACCTCGCCAAGAGCAGTTGAAAGACTACCGCTGGCTTGGGGGCGTGACAGTCCTCAGCTCCTCAATGCATCAGATCCTCCAATTCCACCATATATGAAGTCCCCAAAGTCACAACAATCTCATGTCATCATGAGCTCCATAAGCCATCCCCAACCAACATCTCAGCAAGCATACAAGTCTCGGCCCAAAGGTCTCTACAAGATGCCTCAGCTCTCCTTGTAGTAATAATACCACATAGTCTGCTCACAACTCCATCCAAGTCCATGGCCTTGTTGTACAAGAGTGCACAACCTCTCCATCACCTCGTAAGTAAAATATCTCCATGTCACACTAGCAAATCCACCTACACAACATCCCTGCTTTGGCACTCCTCATTGGATGCCCATAAGTGACATCTCTAAAAGTGCTCCCACATAATGTCTCTGCATAAGACTGCCATGCTCCATGTCTCCAACCTGATGTCCATGACTAAGTTGCCATGTAGTCCAACCAAGTAGACTCATCACAACAATCGGTCATCCTTATCCAAGCTGCAATCTTCGGTCTAGTGAACTCGGTCACCCATCCGTATCATCATCATATGAGTCTCTCCATCATAGCTCCTCCACTAAAGGTTCCACCAAGACTTGCTCTTGGTCTCGGCCATGAGAAGTCCACCCAAGCAACTTAAGTGTGTGCCCTCCAATCTGTCCATGAGTCATGCCAGGCACTTAGCCATGTGGCTAAAGCATGACCCATCCATCCGTAGCGATCATCAAGTTCCACCCTTGTCACGGGCCTTTGTACCTTCTACCATAAGGTCACAAACAACCCCAACAAGTCCTGCAACAATCGACAATCCTTGCTTCTCCATACAAGGTCTCATCATAAACATCCATGGTAAGATGCTCCCCAGCATCGGCAAACTGACTTTGCCCTTCCCTGCATATGGTCCATCTACCAAATGCTCAAATGAAACACAAGTATCAATACTTATTCCATCATCATCATCATCATGAGGTTCCTCCATGAGAGCATCCTCATCCATCCATGTCTGCAAACTGCACGATCTTGGTCCAACTTGATCAATCTCAAGTTCATCCTCCATCATGGTCATGTCTGCAACATCTTCAACTATCACGACTTCCTCTTCCTTGTCAGTACAATCTGCAACTTCATCTTGCTCCATTGTCCATCCAAGTTGAAGAAGTTCGTCCTCAACATCCTTTTCCAAGACTGCAAGCTTCTCTTGAATCCAGGGATTCTTCTCTTTCATCCGCTTCAACCTGTATAAGGTAAGCAAGAGCTTCCCTTCACATTCTTCTAAGCCTGCCATGCCTTGTCGCACGTCTTCCCCAGTTCGCACTTCGTTTGGTCCACAGACGCCCAAACCGTGTATACCTTCCCACACGCAGTCCCACTTGCCAACTCTTGACAAACGCCCAAATCGTGTGAAACAGCGTACCACCTGCCCAACTTTACGACCTCCAATTCCAACCTTCACCATTCACCAACTTCAACAAGTTCCCTGCAACCATGAACCGACCCTTGTTCCACTTGTATGTGAAACTAGCTTCCTTCACCTGCAAGTACCTGCTTCCATTGTCACTTCTTCATCAACCCGACCATCAGCCTGCTCTGATACCAACTATCACGATAGTGCAGTGGGATCAGCACTTCATCCACAAGCTTCACCTACTCTAATACCAACTGTCACACCCCCAAGCCTACGGTAGTGTTCCAACCGTGCTAGGCGAGGTGCTGCACCACCGAACACTTTCTTTTCACCAATACTTATGTTCATGGACTACGCCTAACCACTTATTCCTACTTAGTTTGTGATTCTCAACCAAGTATTATTAATGTGCCTTTATGCCAATGAACACCCATACACATTCATTATCAACAGCATTATACAAGAGAAATGCACAACAGTATAAAGGGAGGGGAAACCCCCTGCAATATGAGTCTGCTCGATATCAATATATTATATAATCTTTCACTTTTACAATGCACAAGTTAAATCTTGGGAAACCCCAAATTTACACTTAGCCAATTTTTCACAACTTCGGCGAACTCGGTTGCCCAGCTCGTCGGCACCTCCACACGATCGCCGCATGACTCACCAACCCTTTTTTCACCTTGTCGTATGATTGTGTCGTTTGCCCAACTCGGGCGCGCCTCCAAGTTGCCACACACGGGCACCTCCAACCAAGACACACCTCCATCCACATTCTCAACACACCAACAAGTCTTCATGCACACTTTCACGATGGGCGGGCACTCATCCGAGTTGCCAAGACACCCATGCCATGCCCTTGCACAAATTGGGTGCCACATGTTCACCATGCACACCTCACCCGACCACCGGGCACACCTTCGCCCAAAAACGAGCTCAACGCATTCCCCTTGTGTGACTAGCCCAAGAATGGGTGCATGTGTATATGCGCCTTTCCTCCTTGCCTTTGCGCACTTAGAACTACGCACTACTCCATTGTAGAGAAGATGTATGATGATCGAATGATGTCTCCAAGTGTTGAACGCCTTCACGATATATACCAAGGCTTGGAGCTAAGTTTGGTGCCCAACCGACTTGCCCAACGCCTTGTGCACACCCCTTACACCATCGCATAACACCCACACAACCATGTTGGCTTGCTTTCATCGTAAGGTCAGCCTCCAAACGCATCGCTCAATGCTCCAATGCATATATGTGTGCCAACGCCCTCCATATATCGTCACAAGTTTGCCGCACAACCGTCGCATGACCATCACACATCGCAACTCGCCCTCCAACCGCGCGCGCGCGCGCGCCCACGGTCGCCTGTCGCCCAATGCAGTCGCACTCTGGGTACAACCACAGGACGTTACATCAACGATAGATATTTCACCCGAGTCGCCAAGACACCCGTAACAAGTTGTCACACAAACCGGGCGCTCCTCCGTTTCACCGTCGGACACCTTCGCACAAAGCGGGCGCTCCTCCGTTTCCACCATCGGGCACTCCATCGCATAACCCGGGCGCCACACACCCTTGCACGCCCTCACCCAACCACCAGGTGCTCCTGCCCACACCTTCACCCACAACCGTGCTTCACCGTAGTTCCCTGCAACCATGAACTGGGCCTTGTTCCACTTGTATGTGAAACTAGCTTCCTTCACCTACAAGTACCTGCTTCCACTATCACGAGCAACCTTGCTCACCAGCTCGAATCGAGCTGTGATACCAACTGTCACGCCCCCAAGCCTACGGTAGTCTTTCAACCGTGCTAGGCGAGGTGCGGCACTACCAACCATTTTCTTTTCACCAATACTTATGATTGTAGACTACACCTTAACAATCCATACTTAGTTTTATTTTCGTTACCAAGTATTATTAATGTGCCTTTATACCAATGAACACCCATACACATTCATTATCAACAACATTATACAAGAGAAATGCACAATAGTATAAAGGGAGGGGCAACTCTGATACCAACTGTCATGCCCCCAGGCCAGCGGTAGTCTTTCAACCGCTCTTGGCGAGGTGCGGCACCAACGAACACTTTCTTTTCACCAATACTTGTGCTCATGGACTATGCCTAACCACTTATTCCTACTTAGCTTGTGATTCTCAACCAAGTATTATTATGTTATCCTTTATACCAATGAACACCCATACACATTCATTATCAACAGCAATTATAAACGAGAACACAATTACACAGTATAAAGGGAGGGGCAACTCCCTGAATAATGAGTCTGCCCAACAATATATTATACAACAGTTTACAATGTGCAAGTATACTTGGAGAGTCCAAGTTTCATACTTAGTCAATTTTACAATCAAGTAAAAACTTGGTTGCCTTCCTTCGTTTCACCTTCGTGCACTCTTGCATGATGGGCGGGCGCTCACCCGAGCCACCAAGACACCCACGCCAAGACTTGGCACAAACGGGCGCTACGCGTTCATCGTGCATGCCTCAACTGACCTCTAGGCACACCTTGCCCAACACCTTCACCCAACTCCAAGTGTGACCTCTAACCATGCGGCTAAACCAAGAACAGCGCATGAGATGTGCGCCTTCAACTCTTGTCTTCTGCACACTAGAATCTGCGCACTCCCTTCTTGTGCGAAGATGTGTGCTGATCGAATGATTGATGTTCCAAGTGTTCAACGGTTCCACATATATATCCATCGTAAGGTGGGGTGGTGGCTTATCTAGCTGACCACCCAACGCTATGTACACACCCTTCTCCAACGTTAAATGCCCCATGAACATGTCGGCCCTCCTTCCCATTGTGGGTCGGCCTCCACGCATATTGCCCAACACTCAAGGTGTATATAAATGCCATCGCTCTCCATTATATCGCATATGTTTTGTCACAAGTTCGTCGTATATGTGTCGCGCCTCGGGCGCATGACCGTTGCACATCGCAACTTGTCCTCCCAACCGCGCGCACGCCCAGCTCGTCTGTCGCCCAAACACGTCGCACACCGGGTAGAAACTCAGGACGTTACATCCTCCTCCAGCAGAAATCGTTGTCGTCCTCGACAGCATATCATCCTGGTAGCCATCCACCAAGATCATCAATATCCATGATGTCAACTCCTCCACATACTGCAACCAACCCTGCAACATATGTAGAACTCCATCTCCACCATGTCTCGCCTCGGCAACCATCTGTCACCAAGATAACCATACCAAGGTATACACCCCATCGGTATATCATACATCAGATATCCTCTCAATCCATGATCATCAACCCCTCTATCACAATCTCCACATGCTGCTCCCCATCACGGAAGGCTGGTCCCTCCGTCTCAAGCTACATGCCCACTGCAACATATCGTGTCAACCCCATCATGTGTCATCATGTGAACTGCTACCATGATACTCCAACAAGTGCTAACACATCTCTACCATATGCTAACATCTCATCCTAATAGTAACATCAATTTTTACACTGGATCCCCTCATGACTCGAACCAGTTGGGTAGCTAATCCAACCATACACCCAAACCACAAGAATGCACATTCTCATATCACCATCAGTCGTTTCTCAAAACATCTTGTCACATTCTGAACTCATCAAGAATCTATCTCCATATAAGTGTAAACCATGCTCAGGTCCATGAAGTAGTCCTCATCTCATCTGCAACATGTCATGATGCTTGATGTCAAGCCATCCCTGCACCCTCTGTCATACCTGCTCAACCTGCTTTAAAGACTCACTGCCATGAGCAGCTAACAATGAGCCCCATCTTCTTGTCCATCCAAGAAGATGTGGAGGGAGTAGAGCCTGAAGGCTCACCCTCACTAATCATTTCTATCCATCTGTCAGGATCTTCAATCTCCATCCTTTGTAGATAAGTGACCCGATCCTCCTCTTGAACATTCAGCCTCACATATGCCTCATCATCATCATCATCATCCTCGACCTCTTCTAGCCTTCTTGACAAATCTAAGATACTATCTGAAAGAGTCTTGATGACCAATGACTACTCGGTAAGCTTTGTCTCAACCATGGACAACCGCTTACTCATGTCATCCATCCGCTTCTCATCCTCCATTTGCATCACTGCCAACTTACAATCAGGCCTTGTTACTCCAATGCTAGGCACACCAATGGGTACATCTTCCCTTCATCGAAAATGTACAGCTTCTTCAAATGTGGAACAATCATAGCATCAAACTGTTTCATGAATTCCATCCCCAGCACAGCCTCATAGTCATCTAACCGCACTATAGTGAAGTCAACCTTCCCTGTCCACTCACCAAGTGTCGTGTCCACCTATTCAACTACACCAAGAACTTCATCCAGAGGAGAATTCACTGTCTTCATTTGTGCCTTGATTGGTACAAATTTCAGCCCAATCCTTCTCGCAGTATCTTCTCCCATGAAGTTGTGAGAGTCCCCACTATCCACCATAGTGAGTATATCAGCATCCCCAACTTTCATTTGAACATACTCCAACTTATGGTACACTTCATCCACAAGCTATGATACCAACTGTCATGCCCCCAAGTCAGCCATAGAAACAAGTACATACTTGTCCCATCTATCCATGTGCTGCCCATGATCATAGATCAATCAGCTCCCATGTGTCAAAAGTAGTTGAGTCTCGGCTCAACCCATGCCCAAGTGTTGCCACCAAGGCATCATCATCGTCGTAACTCCATCACTCCAAAGTGTCTCATATCGATCCTCCACATCAAGTCACTCTTTCAAGCCATCCCCATACATGTACTTGAAATTATGCACCCCATCCTGCATCAAAGTCTTTGACCTCAGCTCCTCAATGCATCAGATCCTCCAAGTCCACCATCTATGAAGTCCTCCTAGAAGTCACAACCTCATGTCCTCATGAGCCCCATGAGTCATCTCCAACCAACATCTCAGCAAGCATACAAGTCTCGGCCCAAAGGTCTCTGCAAGATGCCTCAACTCTCCATGTAGTAGAAATGCTCCATAGCGTGCTCACAAGTCCATCCAAGTCCATGGCCTTGTTCTACAAGAATGCACAACCTCTCCATCAGCTCGTACATAAAACATCTCCATGTCACACTAGCAAATCCACTTGCACAACATACCTGCTTTGGCACTCCTCAATGGATGCCCATAAGTGACACCTCTACAAGTGCTCCCACATAATGTCCCTGCATAATACTGCCATGCTTCTTGTCTCCAATCTGATGTCCATGACTAAGTTGTCATGTAGTCCAACCAAGTAGACCCATCACAACAATCGGTCATCCTCACCCAAGTCTGCAACCTTCGGTCTAGTGAACTCGGTCACCCAACCATATCATCATCATATGAGTCTCTCCATCATAGCTCCCCCACTGAAGGTTCCACCAAGACTTGCTCTTGGTCTCAGCCATGAGAAGTCCACCCAAGAGTGTGCCCTCCAATCTGCTCATGAGTCATGTCGGGCACTTAGCCAATGTGACTAAAGCATGACCCATTCATCTGCAACGATCATCATGTTCGTCCCTTATCACGGGCCTTTGTACCTTCTACCATAAGGTCACAAACAACCCCAACAAGTCCTGCAACAACCAACAACCCTTGCTTCTCCATACAAGGTCTCATCATAAACATCCATGGTAAGATGCTCCCCAACATCGGCAAACTGGCTTTGCCCTTCCCTGCATACAGTCCATCTACCAAATGCTCAAGTGAAACACAAGTATCAATAGTACTTACATCATTATTATAATGAGGTTCCTCCATGTTAGTATCCTCATCCATCCATGTCTGCAAACTGCACGATCCTGGTCCAACTTGATCAATCTCAAGTTCATCCTCCAAGGTTGTCATGTTTGCAAAATCTTCAACTATCACGGCTTCCTCTTCCTTGTTTGCAAAATCTGCAACTTCATCTTGCTCCATTGTCCGTCCAAGTTGAAGAAGTTCGTCTTCAACATTCTTTTCCAAGACTGCAAGCTTCTCTCGAATCCGGGGATTCTCCTCTTTCATCCGCTTCAACTTGTATAAGGTAAGCAAGAGCTTCCCTTCACATTCTTCCAAACCTTCCATAGCTTGTCGTTTAGCTTGGCCCAAGCACTAAGCTTCACCCCTACTAAACCTGTTTCACCAGCTTCATCAAGTTCCCTGCAACCATGAACCAGCCCTTGTTCCACTTGTATGTGAAACTAGCTTCCTTCACCTGCAAGTACCTGCTTCCACTGCCACTTCGTCATGAGTAACCTTGCTTTGCACCAGCTCCAACCGAGCTCTGATACCAACTCACGATAGTGTAGTGGGATCAACACTTCTTCATCAACTCGGTCCTCAGCCTGCTCTGATACCAACTCACAATAGTGTAGTGGGATCAACACTTCTTCATCAACCCAGTCATCAGCCTACTCTGATACCAACTGTCACGCCCGCAAGCCTACGTTAGTCTTCCAACCGTGCTAGGCGAGGTGCAGCACTACCAACCGTTTTCTTTTTAGCAATACTTATGATTGTAGACTACGCCTTAACATCCCATACTTAGTTTTATTTTCATTACCAAGTATTATTATTGTGCCTTTATACCAATGAACACCCATACACATTCATTATCAACAACATTATACAAGAGAAATGCACAACAGTATAAAGGGAGGGGTAACTCCCTGCAATATGAGTCTGCCCGATATCAATATATTATACAATCTTCACTTTTACAAAGTATAGGCTAAGTCCTTGGGAAACCCCAAATTTATACTTAGCCAAATTTACAACTTCGGCAAACTCGGTTGCCTAGCTCGTCGGCACCTCCGCACGGTAGCCGCACGACTCACCAACTCGTCGTTCGCTTCGTCGCACGTTTTCACCTGGCTCGCACTTCGTTGGTCATCAAACGCCCGAACCATGTATACCTTCCCACACGCAGTCCCACTTGCCAACCCTTGACAACCGCCCAAATCATGTGAAACAACACATAGTACCACCTGCCCAACTCTACGACCTCCGATTCCAACCTTCGTCTCCATCGTTCCGTCGTGCACGGCGCGCCCTCACCCGACTGCCCGTCTGCACTCCTTCACCGTGTCAACCAACTCTCCTCTGTGCACACTTGCACGACAGGCGGGCGCTCCCCGAGTCACCCAAAACCTGTGCCAAGTCATCGCACAAAGTCAGGCGCCGTACACCCGTGCACGCCCTTCTCCAACCGGCTGGCGACCCTGCCCTCGCCCTTCACCCAAGACCAAGATGTGTGTTCCTTCGTGCAGCTTCTTCCAAGAACGGGCGCATCACCAATCTGCGCCCTCCTTCCTTGCTGCGTTACCTTCACCTGTTCTACGCACTTCTTCTTGAGTGATGAGCGATGTTGGGTTGATGTTCAAATGAGTGCCAATGCAATACAATATATATGCATTGAAGGGGAGGTCATGGCTTGCCCAGCCGACCTCACCCATGCCCTTGCTCCATCGCAAAAGCCCCTAAGTCACTAAGTCGGCCTCCATGCACCCTCCACGCCATATAAACAAGTTTCCTCCTTCACAAATGTGCATAGTGTCATTGCACATTTGGAAGAGCTCGCACTTCCACTATCGCACTTCACGCTGGAGCTGCAGGTCGTTACAATACGACTCTCAGAGCGGTTTATGGCATATCGCAAGCGTTTTAAGTGGGAAGCGGTTTTGAAGTTTTGGGATCAATCCCATTCAGCGAGTGACATGTGGCCAAGGGGTGGGACCAAATACCACCCTCATCGCACGCTATTGTCTGGTCCACTTGACCCGTGCGATATGAGCCTTGACCATTCGATTAATCAAGGTGGATCGACGGTTGGGAACGATCGTGCTTGTTGGTGGGTCTGGGGGTTAAGAGCAGTGCAAATTGGTACAACAATTTCCCCCATTACCGTTGGATCTCGAAAATAGATCGGATGGTTTAGATTAAAAAGGCAAGTCAGGATAAGTAATAGTTCCTGGGCGGGAATCGATGTAGTGAGCACGATCAGAAGGTGGATCTGATATCCTATCAGAATAGGTTTCCCTTTCTCATCGGACCTCGACAGTTAATGTTTGGAGGGTGCTTGGTGATAGGTAGATTTTTTGTGCACCCGTTGGTCTTTGATGGGAGGATCGAAAGGTCTTAATATTTTCTATCCTTTGTAAGTCTTGAAGTTTTGTTGGCAGGGTTTGAAGTCTCAACATGCAGTGCACTGTCCAGGGCCCACAATTCCTCATCAGCTTTGTACTTTATGTAATTTATTTTCATTATTAATGATTTAGAAAGCTTGTCTCTTGCTTTAGCAAAAAAAAATTAAACACCAAAGTATAACCTTACCTCAATGACATAAAATAAAAAAGACATAAATGAGATAATCTAATGTTGAGTAAAGTAACTCTTAAAAATAATTAATACCTAAATTTAAAAAAAAACTGTTAAAATATATCATCGTTTTTATTATTAAATTTTATATTATTGCTTTC
>APFE030479383.1:18019-31346 GCA_000404065.3 Pinus taeda
ATATTTAATTATTTATAATAAAAGATGAAATAGATAATCAAGTTTATTTATTTAAAAACAAAAGGAGTGAAAACAATAACTAAGATATTTGAGGCGAATTGGAAGATCTAATCTGCATTATTAAAGGAAGCCAGCTTCCACTGATCTTGATCCCATTGTCCCTATTGAGATTATGGGGATTCTTCATAATCTCAAAATCCTCCCTAATTTTCCTTCTTTAATATTGTTCTTTTGTTACAATAATCATGGCATTCTCCAAACAAACATGGTGCTTTGTTTTTTATGAATATTCTGCAAAAGCTAAAGTGTGAGATCTTCCATTTTTAATGTCAACTCCCTGTTCTTTCAATTTTCTAACGTCATACCCTGTCTAATTGTGCTAGGTGCTGTGGATTAGGTGAATACATCTTTCTTCCCCAAGATCCTAACAATCTTATCGATTACCCCTAAATGTAGGATGGGAAAACTTTGCCACATTGAAAATGAACATGAACTTGACGTTCTTGAGATAAAACCCTCATTTCAACTCTTTTTATAACTTTTTTAGTTTCATTTCCCTTATATTTATTATAAGTTAAGCATAAATAAGTTAAATGCTTTTTTAATTATAGTCTATATTTTGAAATACATAAGTTAAATGCTTTTCTCTTCGTCAAAATGCATGCTAACACTTAGATATCCTAAACTCTCACAGCAAGAGTATTAAGTACACTAAACGTTTGAGAAAAATAACGATAAAATTTAGCGTGGAGGTAGCTCTCTCTATAAATGGTCAGTTTTTAACATTACCGGAATCTCAATCCCTTATCCATTTACTATTTTAAAATAGTGAAGGTGCGTAATGGTGCAAAGTTATCAACAAAAATATATCAATGTAACTAATCATGAAATCTATCAATATGGCCAATTATGAAATCGCGGAAAAGTATTTTGTAGATATCTTAATTTTCTTCCTCTCTAGTCGCTTTATTTCGAATGTCAAAGATGGTAACAATGAAATGAAGATATTTTCATAATATTATTAAAGTGATTCCAGCTACGAGGTTAGAATGTTATGTTTTATATTATGTTTTGTTTATTTTTTTTGGTCTAACGGGATTTCTGTAGATCCGAAGAGGAATATTAGAATAATGGCATTTTCTAAATAGACAAAGCGGGTATTTTCTTAAAAAAATAATATTTTAAGACTAGACCAATAAGCCATTATGATCTATTATACTTTCTTTAAAAATAAAACTTTATAATAAAAAAAAAATAAATTGATACTTACATCACTAAATAAACAAATGACAATTATAAAATTTCCATGCCAAACCTGACCTGACCTGACTGGTGAGGTTAATCTATCACATACTCTACAAAATTGAATTTTTATGATTGCGTAAAGTGTCCTCTCAAACTTTTCAATATACCTACTTAAACATGTGCCCTACAACAATCACATGTGCCCGATCACATATCCCCCTGCAGTTAGTTTTATGAGCAGCGAGGTGGCCCAAATACACCCACTTTGCTACACCCACTTCTGCCGCAGGAGCAAAGGCCAGGCAAGGCGGAGACAGCAAAAGAATTATTGGAATTTGGATATTTTTTTCTCAGCAAAAATTAATAGGAGCATTTGAATCTTATAGCACAATTAAAAATTTATAAGTACCTAAAATTTTGAACTTAACCATTGTAATTTAAATTTCCTAAAACTTTCACCAGATTTTATTAAAATCTTGCTATATATTCCCTTATTTTTGAACAAATTTGAAACCTCTTTACATTACGAGTAAAGGCCATGGTAAAACCAATTTGAGAATTTTTCGAATTTGGTTATTTTTTAGTAAATTATAAAAAATATTTGATTTATTTTTTAGTAAAATTAAATAAAATATTTCATTTTATTTTTAATTTTAATAAAAATAGATATAGCAAAATAAAAATTTTATAAATACTCAAAATTTTAACCTAGACGATTATAACTCAAATTTCCCAAAATTTCTACCTGATTTTATTAAAATATTACCCTAAATTCCATTATTTCTAAACATATTTAAAAACTCATTGGATTACGCGTAAGGGCGATGGTAAATAAACGCTGCCCGCGGCCCGTCGTTGGGGATGGAAACTGCTTTCCGAGGTTGTCAGCGTCACTTCGCCTGTCGCAAAACTGCTGGCAATTGACGCGACGGCTTTGGAGGTGGCGGAGAAGAGTTTGTTTACGAGATGTGCGGCGGACACGTGATAATGTTTTATACCTGTGTTTGTTGCACATCGGAACATTTCGGCCGTCGGATTTCTGAAAATTTTATGTATCTGCAATCGACTTAAGCTCACCAGAACGTTTGGGTGAAATTTTAGGCAATTTTTAACGGCCATACCCAAATCCAACAACGACATACCCTACTATGTTGCTCAGACATGTCGATGCATTTTCCGGCACAGTTCAGTGTAATGAATGTAGGTAGTGCGCTTGGTTTTCGTGACTCGTGAATACAGGATGGATTTGAAATTTACTCAACCCATTAAATGCCATTCCCACTCTGAGAATTTCAAACTTAGTTCAAGCGGGAAAAGTTTCAAAATGATGGTGAGTGTTCACTAAATTCACTAATCATCATCTGGTTCCCCAATATGGGCCTATCTAGGCTATCGTTGGGCATGTAGTCGTAAACGATGAAAATCTGCTTCCGCATTCTAAACCAACCCCGGAGAAGAACCAGGTTCCTGTGCTGCGTGGGCCCCAAGGTCGAGATCTCTGCAACGAAACCTTTCATTCCCTCCTTGAACTCCTTCGTTATAGATTTTACCACGACTTCCTGTCCGCTGCCAGGGAGAGCGCCCCTGTAAACCTTGCTGAAACCACTGTAGCCCATGCCAGAATCCTTTCGTGGCGATGTTGAGTTCCCTATAAGGGAACCTATGGGGCCAAAACTCAATTGTTTCTTTGCACTTGCCTCTTTTGAAAACCACCGCCGCAATCACCACAAACAAGAGAACGAGAGTTGCCATGGTAACGCTGGCTATCCATCCCCGTCTGGAACGTTTGGAATACATGTGAGATATCAAATGCGGGCGCCGTGCCTTCTCTGGTGAAGCTCCACGCCAAAGCGTAATGGTCTTCGATGAAATTCCCCATAGTCGCTGAAAATTCAACGAACACATTTTCTTACAGAACGCTCTCCATTTCTGCGGTCTCTGCAAGCCTGCCAACATTATGGTAACGCTAATGTGGCTTTGCAGATGATCGTAATCGATCCAGGCCTGTATGTTGCGCCCACTCTTGAGGCTGAATTCAAGGAAATAGTCCCTATTGTAATACTCGGCAGTCTCAGTCCGCACTGAAATCAGGTTTTTGATATCCAACCCCACATGATTGCGGTTGGGATCATCCAATTCGACACTCTCGTTCGTATCGAACTCCACTGCGAACAAGTGATTGTATGTCTGCCTGTTGCTAGTAATGTTAAACAAGCGTAGATACTAAGAAACTCGGCCAGAGATTTTCTTTGAATAATTTTTGAAAATGTAAATTTGAAGGGTCAAAATTGCAATGTTGAAGACTCCACATGGCAAAGAAGATAAACCTTGAAATAGCTTTGAATTGTTTTTGTTTTTGTGTTTTTTGTTTTTTTTAATCAATTTAACTTTCATTAGACTTGCCAGATTATTACGAAATCAGTCGTCTCAGTAACCTTAAATTGTTGTTCCAGGTTAACCGTTGCAATTAATATCATCCTTCTAGTAATATCATCCTAGTAATATCATCCTTATGATTTTCAAAAGTCAGTGAGTAGTAATGACTGCTCTGTGGACTCATATAGATTTTGCTGCTAGTGTGGATGTGAAGTGACTGTTATTATGAGATTTTTATTTTAAAGGAATTAATCTTACATCTATATATGTTGCTTCAATTTCAAGTTTTAATATTTGAAGTTTTAGTATTTTAAGAATAAGTGAAGTGAGTGTTTATAGGGATATTTTTTAAATAGAATTAAATATATGATAAATGTATATATATTGTTTAAATTAAATTTTAATATTCTATTCTAATGGGATTTTAAATAAAAATAAAAAATATATGTATTTTAATTCTATGTTTTAAATATTTTAAGAAAATATATAAGATGAGGTTAGAATAACATTTTTTCAATAAAATTATATATATATATATTACTTGTGTGCTCATTGCGAAGGTTGGAAGTGCACGAGATGTGGAAGTTGTTTTCATCAAAAGATTCTAACTCTGGTGGGGAAGCAATGTCTCTCAACTCGGGACAAAATTTGCAGACAACTCCTATTTGAATGGGCAGAGTCTCTCTTTCCATGTCACCACTAGCGATGGAGCAACGATCACTTCCTATAACATCGTTGATACAAATTGGCTATTCAGTCGGACCTTTGAATGACTTCAAATATAAGTTATGTTTACTAAAATGACCACGTCTAAAGTAGGAGCGACGAAGCTCAGGTGGCTCCTCTTATAGTTTCTTAGAGTTGAACTTGGGATACACATTTTTCCACCCACTTCTTATTGTTGGTACTTTATGTAGGTTTTTTCCTCAATACGTACACTTTTGACTGATAGGCCCTCCTATGTATAAGTTTGAGTCTCGTAACCTAACACTGCAACTATGGGCCTCTTATTTAGAAGTTTGGCTCTCCTCACACTACAACTACATTGAAGAGTTGTATCCCGCTCTTAGTCTGTGAATTTAAATTAAACATCGATTTGCCCATTTGTGCAGTGATCCAGGAGGATCTTGTTAGTCCAGCATGAGCGGAGTCTTCAGTGGTTCAACATCGAACTGATCGTCAAATGATCATTGGTCAATGAGATCTTGAACTTTATCAGCTTCGCCAATATTCGTCGTCACCATTCAGTGTCTGATATCTTCAGCTTCAACAGTGATGTTATGGTTGTCCGATGATGTCAATGGTTGATACGGTTTTCATGGTATTCAGAGGATACTGTTTTGTACCTAGTTGTTGACATGGATTTGTCGTCAGTTTTGTGGGGGTTTTGTTGTCGACATGGGTTTGTCATCATATGATTTTGATAATGTCGCTTTGTGATGAAGAAGTGTACATGAGTTTTTGTATCAAAACCAAATAGATCCTTTAACCTAAGCTAGTTCTAAAACTAAACCTAGGACATTATCTAAAACTTATGTTAAAAAACCTAGCCTTAGAGAGCTAAGGTACAAACCTAATAAAACACCTAAAGTCTTAAAACTATACCTAGAACCTGAAAATTGAATTTAAAACTTCTTTTCCTAATTCTAAAACCCTTTCGGGCTTTATTACAAAGCAAAAGTGTTAATAAGTACTCTACAGGCTCTAAACCGCAGAGGGTTAGCCTCACCATGGTGGAGTAAACTGTGATATGTGAGCGAATACAGGTGATAGCTGCTATGGGTAAGCAGGTGTAAGAGGTCCAGGATAACCGTGTGGAAACAAACGGTTACAGGTCATGTGACAAGTCGCAAGCATCACCCGTAGTTACCGGAACCGGCAAAGCCCTAACCGCGAAGTCAACTCACCGTTCACACACGCTGTCAGCACTTCCTTGCCCCGTGACATGACGGCTAACTATTTTGAGTTATTATAAGGTGAGAAGTGGGATTTTAAAATTCAATTTTCATATTTTAATTACACCTAGGCCTAATGACACTATGTGACATTAATTCACTAAACCTAAAACCCTAAACTCATCCCTAAAGTTAGCACATGCATTCTAAAGTTGGGAAACAGAGGTTAGAGTGTATTTGCAAGCTTATAAAGCCAGAGTTTGGTTCATTGAAGAGGGAGAGTGGTTTTTGAGTTTTGTGTGCAGATTTTTGAGAATGTAGGTTGTTTTGTTTTCAACGTAACAAGAGCATCGGGAGTCAGAATTGGGAACCATGATAGGTGTTGGAAAGATCTTTTAGAGAGATTTCTTGTGACAGTGATCAAAAGTGCCTCCATGTACAATTAGTGTGGTTAATTTGTTATGTAATCGCCCTCCTCAGATTCAATCCTAATAAAGTGGTCGCCCATTTTGAAAGCGGACCTAGAGACATAGTCCATCAGGGATGAACTTCGTAATCAATCTTGTTGTCTATTATCGTTGTGTTTTTGCTATTTTTCACTTCTATTTACATCTTGCTTATGTTTCTCACCTGTCATAAAGTCTTTCCTTTTCAATCGATTCTCACAGTTAAAAGCGCTTAAAGTTAACATTTTGTTCAATGATGGCAATAATCAATTCTACTTCAGTTTAACAGATGATCATTTCAGATCATGGAATAATTTGGGGTGGCTCTATACTGTATAAGTTGCATATTTCTTCAATGCTTAAATTGGAGATACCTAAATGTCACTGTTGGTGGCAGTTGTCGCGGATTTTCTTTGACTCTGACAAATGTATTTTCAATGTAGAGTTATTCATATGATTGGGTTAGATGACTGCATTATATAGAATTATATCGAGATCATTGAAATTGTTTTCTCTTAGCTTGCAACTTCATTGTTTCTAGTTTGTTTAAAGAGAAAGGAAAAAACGATGTTGCAATTTACTGTTCGCTTTCACTAATACTAATCTCCTTTGCTTTCCCAAGATTAATCCCTCTACTAATCACAATTCAATAGGGAAATCAAAGTTTTTGATTTCTTTTCACGGATGAGCCTCACACACAACAGTTAACTTAATTTTTTTAACAATCTTGCCTTTTATGAGTAAGGCTATTAATTATGTACTAATGATAAAATTCCATTAACTTCCATTATGTATTAATTACATACTAATGGTTATTAATTTCGGGCAAGTTACTCCTCTTCTTTGAAGTTTTCAAAATTTACATAAAATTTTATGCTACTTTCTGTCGCAGGAGCCAATGAAGGTGAATTTGATGATATCAATACAAATGCAAAAATGAGCGAATGGAAACTGAATATCTATAAATTTATTGGAAGATGTTTGTGGTATAGGTATTTGGAATGATAAGACCTGATTGAATCTCCTTAGAAAATGTTTGTGGTACAAGTATTTGGAATGATAGGACCTGATTGAATCTCCTTAACATTTCCATAGAAAATCTCCACAAGTTTGTTTTACCATCTCGATTCAAAATCCTTTTCCTCCCACATCAGTGGTTTGGGATATTGTTATCTTATAACCATGGTTTTTCTTTTGTTCCAACATAAAAAAACTCACACAAGTTTCATTTTGCCTTAAGGGAAATTGCGGTTTTCAAAATAATCAATATTTGTGGAGTTATTTTTAGTGCAATTTTTTGGATTTCTAGTGTTGGAATATTTTCGAAATTTTTGAGATTGAAATCTTGATTTGTGTTATTATATATGGATTCAGCACCCTGGAAAACTCCTACAATACTTGGATTGTGGAGGGGTTAGCCATCAAACTTGTGATGTCAATAAATTCCTACCAAACTTTACGGAAATGAGACCCAAAAAAACCACTAGAAAAACTTCCAAAAAAATTTCACTAAAAAACTCATTTTCAAATAAAACAATTAAATTTATTTGCCCTTTGTTGCTTCTCAAGTTCACAAGTTCAGAAACTACACATTCTGAAAAAGGAACTTTTTGGACAGAGACTCTATTAAGTTTTCTTTTTTCCTAAAGTTATTATGTAGGGTTGAAAAATGTGGAATTGTATCAAGGGAGTGTACAAAAAATTCGTTGAAAATATGACGCAAGTATTTATTGGAGTTAATTTTGCAATTTTGTTAAAATTTACTAGATATACCTAGATATGCATGTAATTTTCATAACTAAAAAATTCAAATTCTTAAATATTTACTTTATTTTTATAATCAAAAAATATATTTTAAATAAGTAAAAATTATAATCTCATTTATAATTTATAACTTATAACTGTATAATTGATTTCCTTAAAAGATCAATAAGAGAATTTCACTAAATACATTCTATAAGCACAAAACCAAATTTAGTAATAATTATTAAAATAAAACCATATTTAAACGGTTGGATAGGGAAATGTGCCTTGAGTTTATTGCATTTGAAGAGAGGAGTATAAGACGATTCTTTTGAGCAAAATGAGAGGATTCTATTGTATTTTTGAGCGACAAACAAATTTTTCAATATGGTGTATAGTATTTTGTAAGAGAATTAATGCAATTGATATAGACTAATAAAAGTATTTTGGAAGTTTTATATCGTGTTACTGTATTTTTATATTTTAAGGCATTTAAATTCTAAATCTTATAATGTAAATAGTATTCCATAAAACAATGATCTAAAGTATTAACTATATTAAATAATAATAATATAATTATTAATTAATATATATATATATATATATATATATATATATATATATTTTCATTTTATTATGGAGATTCTTAATTTAGAAACAAGTTTTGTTATAATACATTGAGGTAATGTCTTATTTTATGTTGTCTTCCTCTTTTTGCTTGTTCGCTTCTCTCTCTTAAACTGGTCCAAAGCCAAAATTGACAAAAGCTAAACCAGTGAACGCTATTATTTGTTTCTCTAAAGCCTTTTTATCATTGAAGCCTCTACTTTCTTCATTAAAAAATGAAAAATACAATGTTTATGTGAATTCCTATAAGCATGCGTATGTTGTTTAAAAATGAAGTCGAGGAATTGCGTAATGATGAGATATGGGTGCTCACTTCTTTGGATTCCAAAGACGTGTGACGAAGATGAGACTACCACATAGTCCTTGTTCTATTGAATACTTCCCAACATACATCGATGTCTCTATTTCTTTTTTTTTTTCCTTTTTTTTAATGAAGGATGTTTCCCTTGCCGTCCTTTGTTTTCTTTCATTTTCTTTCATGTTTTTTTCTCTCTCTATTCCAAAGCCAACACTAACAAAAGTTTAACTACCAAAAGTTGTGAACTATTTCTATGAAGCCTTTTTAACATTGATGCTTTTATTTTTTTCATTTTCCTTCATTTTCCTCTAGTTTTCCTTTGCATTAAAATTGTGTCTCTTCATATCCCTTTTCTCCCATTTTCTTTTATTTTCATATTTAAATGTCAATTTTTCACGTTTGTCTTTTCAAATAACTTCTACCCCTAATTGGGATTAGAGACAACAAAAGAAGAATATTAGTGAAACTTGTACAAATGATGAAGAAATAGAAGCACTATCTTCTAGAAAAGAATATATGGATCATCAAGTCCTTAAATACCTACACATCAAGAGCAATGTGCAACAAGTGAGACATTATAAATTGCTGAGATTCTTACAATGATTTTCACCTATTAATCAAGTACAAGAAAGGAGCCACAAATAAGCAAACATACATTCACATACATTCTTTGTTGACCACCGGTGATAAAGATTTCAACAATTGGGGTGATAATGTAGCTTTATCCTTTCACTAATGATATTATGAGTGAAGATTACATGGGAAATCCAGATTTTAGAGCAGTACAGAAGTACTTGTAGGAGAGAGTTTGCACTTCCATGGAAGGAAATGAATATTACCTATGATATATAATGGCAAGCCGTCCACCATTGGAAGTAGGTCTAGCTATATTTCTTAATTGACTGTTTAATTTAATATGATGACAACCATATAAGCTATAACCATCAACGCTTAAACCTATTTAAACAGTCGTTGAATACGTTACCACCACTAAATCGTTTTTTGTTTACCAAATCCCCAATCGATAAAACTTTATTAATATGGTATGTCACTAAACCTGTTTGCCATATTTTAAACTGTTAGTTGTCGGTTCTGCTTACTGCAAATGCATTTAGAACCATAATCGTTAAGTTATATTTAACATAATTTTGTTTAAACGAATCATCGAAATTTTAACTATTGAAATCCATCGTAAGTTGTCAGCTACGTTGGTTGTGTCTGAATCGACCATTCGTTGGGTACCATGCGGCACTATCTGATTGGGCCACATGGCCCCATGTTATTGGGCCACTAAACTTGTTCTTAACTTAGTAGATTGATATTATCTTTTGTGGTTCGTAGTGGTGCCACTTCTTTTATGTTGTGTTCTGGTAAATTAAGCCCCCAAGCCTCTAAATTTGGCCGAATTGTCAAAGTTGATATTTCTCCAAAAAAATTTGGTGTTGTGCTAAATTTGTCATTTTTGCCTAGTTTGACTAGAAACTTTGATTGGGCGTAACTTCTACATACGAATTGAGATCGATGAGGAATTTGTGTTGTTGGAAAGCTTGTGATGAGCTCTACAATCTGGTCATAATTTTACTAAAATTTGAAGACTTTTACTTTTACATCATTAGGGATCCACCTAGATCAGTCCTTGGTTCATTAATAAATTTCTCTACATTTTTATTCTCTCTTTCTTCTTGTTTTGCAAGTATCTAGTATAATAAAAAAATTTCAAACTTAGATCATAATTTTCATTAAAATCCAATATATCCCCGTTGCCTTATTCAAAAAACAGTTACATACAAATTGAGATTGAGGAAGCATTTTCGTTGTTGGAAAGCTTGTGATGAGCTCTAAAACTTGGTCCTAGTTTTACTACAACTTGAAGACTTTTACTTTTGCATCATTGAATATCTACCTAAATCAGTCTTTGGTTCATTAGTAAATTTTTGTAGAATTTTATTCTCTTTTTTTTTTCTTGTTTTGAAGTATCTAGTATAATACTTTTTTTCCAAAGTTAAATCCATTAATTGTTATTAAAATCCAATATAGCGTTGTTTCCTTATTCAAAAAACTACATTGAGAACCTTTGATAGACATATCTTGCAACCTTATTCTTTTCTCATTCTCGTTAAACTATGAGAAGGATATCAAGCATGCTTTTAACTCATTTTAAAGGTATTTAAATCTTGATGAACAAGGGAGGCTGCATGGCAGCTAATCCCTGCCTTGGGGATTTTGTTAGAAAATTTAGGAAGCATCCCAATTTCATAGTGCTAGTAGTGTTTTGAATAATGATGTCTGTGTCGTTGAAAGATCAAAGTGGTGCCCTTAATACAAACTCTAGAAGGAAAGTTATGGAAATTAGGCCTCTAAGCGAAAGTTAGGGTTTGAGAAGGTGTTGTAAGGCTATCTGTAAAGAAAATTTAGGCTTCAGACGTTGGGTTAGGACTCGGTGACCCATCCTTTCTAAAAAGAGCAGTCAAGGTAAATAGACTTGCCCTACCCTATGATTTCTTAGTGATGAGGTGGGGTCGCCTGCTTGACGTATGGGTAAACAAAGGTACCTGCTTGCTTCTCTTTTCCACCACATCGTAATTACATATATAAAAGATAGGAAGCATGCCACTCCGTCCCTTCCCCTGAAGCAAGATATCAAAGTCATGTTGGTTTCTCCTGTTCGGAAAGAGAAGTCTCTAGCATTCCTAACTTATTAAGATTAATATGACAAGTGTGATTCCAGACCTATGAATGCTTTATATTAGCCTGTCCATCTAGCCCCGGTCCATTAATGCTATAAGATTGGGGGCATTCCAAGGGTTGGGTAAGTGAGGTTCAGAATGAAAGGGTAGTAGAGTAGGTGGGTTGGTCGTAATTGTAAAGGGGAATAGGCAGGTTTGTAGCGGGTAAATACTCAAGGTCAAAGTGTAAGTGCTAGCCCAAGCAAGCTGCCCTTACAATATAGTTTGGTTGTAGTTGTTCCTAGGCAATGAAGAATGTGAGTTGTCCATCTTGTAGGTTTTAACCCCGTACAAAAATTACCTGCATACGAATTCTAAAACACAGAAAAAACAATGCGAGATCATAACACATAAAACACATATACACAGAGATTTCCCCTGGATCCCAAAACTGGGACTACCAGCTTTATTTTTCATTATGTTCCTTTTAATGTTACAATACATATGTATACATTCCGAAACATCTAATACCATGGACTGAAAACCATCACATCCAATACCATGGACCGAAAACCACCGCATCCAATATCGTGGACCGAAAACCATTGCGTCTAAAAAGCATGTGCAAAAATCATGCACAAAACCATAGGTGGGTCCACTCAACCTAGCATAGGGTCCAAAACAAAAAAATTTTAGGGCACTGCCCCGGACCCCATAAAGTGGGGTTACGGGTGCCCTTCAACCCCTTGTTAACTACGCGAAAGAATATAACACAACCCAACATTCTCCCACTTGTTGTTCTTTTTCCACAAGGGGCCACAAGAGAGCTTAGAAATTTTCCCAGCCCTGAAATGCCCATTGTCTCTCTACACCAAGAGAACCTCTCAGAGCTCATAGATTTTGTCAATGCATCTGCAGTATTCTTCAAAGTGTCCACCTTTACTAGCAACACCTTTTTGTCTTCTATCATATCCATCAAAAAGTGATACTGAACATCAATGTGCTTTGTCTTTGAATGATATGTAGGGTTCTTTGCCAAGAAAATTGCACTTTGGTTGTCACAGTCTATCCTTATAGCTTCCTGTACTAACACCATACTTGAACATAATCTCTGCAACAAAACTGCTTCCTTGCTTGCATGAGTGACTGCCATGTATTCTGCATCTGTAGTTGATAGTGCCACTACAGATTGTTTCTTACTCATCAAACTGACTGCACCTCCAAATAGGTTAAACACATACCCACTTGTAAATCTTCTCTGATCCAAATCTCCAGCCCAGTCTGCATCAACAAAGCCACAAATATCCAACACTCTGTCGAATCCTGGTCTTCCTTGGTAGCATAGACCATAATCACTAGTGCCACACAAATACCTGAAATCCCACTTCACTATTGTCCAATGCTCCTTCCCTGGTTTTGACATAAACCTGCTCAATACTCCCACTGCATGTGCAATGTCTGGTCTAGTACAGACCATGGCATACATCAAGCTACCGGTTGCACTTGCATATGGAACAGGGACATGTCCTCTTCCTCTTCTTATGTCTTGGGACATTGTTCAGTAGATAACCTCACACCTATAGGAATATGAACCTTCACCGATTTACTATCCTGCATATTGAACCTCTACAATATTGTCTCGACATACTTCCTCTGGTTTAACCAAAGCTTCCTCTTTGCCCGACCTCTTTTAATTTCCATGCCCAAAATATAGTTTGCAGCACCAAGATATTTCATGTCGAATTTGGAGGACAATTAGGTCTCCAAATCCTGGATAATTTCTTTGTCATTTCCAACCAGCAACATATCATCCACATACAATACCAAATAAATAACATGGTCACCAATTAATTTAAAATACACACAGTGATATGCTTTGCTTCTGCTGAAGCCAAGTCCCCATATAAATGTATCAAATTTCTGATACCACATCCTTAGTGACTGTCTTAACCCATACAGAGACTTCTTTAACTTGCATACTAGTTCTTTCTTACCCTTCACTGCAAAGCCTTTAGGTTGCTTCATGTAGAT
>APFE030479385.1:0-52839 GCA_000404065.3 Pinus taeda
TCTTTATTTTGAAAAAAATACAATATCCTTGATGAAAATATAATTTATACAAATGTCATAAAACTTTCCAAAAAAACTATTACACCCAAATTCACTACATCTGAGCACTTCTCTCTATTTTAACTGGGATACAATATTAAATATTCCTGAAAGAACTCATTACACCAAAATTCACCATAAAGCCAATCTTCTTTCTTTTGCCATGCTTGCCGGTACTTTGTTATGATTTCTTTTGTGCTTGTTATGATATCTTTTGTGCCTTTTGACATTGATACCACCTGTACCAAATTTCTGTCTGCCTCCATGTTTGCTGCCACTGGACAACCATAAATTCTAACTCTCGAATTGTTCAAATAAGTATTGGGCAATCTCAGTGTACAATTCATTATATTAAATACTTCAAGAGAAGGCATTGCACCCTCCTCTATTACTGGCAGCTCCTCTAAGTTCTGTAATCCAACCAATGAAAATATTTTCAAAGCAGGAAATGCTCCTCTCCTACCAATAGGAAAATTCCTTACCTCGGGGCAAAGAATAATCTCCAACTGTCTTAAATTTTGGAGTTTCTGTAAATGTTGAATATCTTTCAACCTACCGCACTCATAAAATTTAAGATACCTCAAATGTTTTAAATTGGTAACATCATTCTTCTTTCTATTCTCCCTTTCAGTCAAATCAGAACATGTAAATGCTTCCAACTCAACCAATTTAGAGCATTTCAGGGAAAGGCTTCTCAACTTTGACAAATTATTTATGTCATAGGGTAGACTTTTCATCTCGGGGAGTACCAAGAGGAGGGTGTCCAATTCAGTCATACTCCCTAGTGTCCCCTCTCTGATAGATTGTTCAGAGTTGATTTGCAGAGCAAATTTTTTAAGTTGTATTAGATCAAATAAGCTATGAAGAGAAGCCACTTTTTTGCATCTGCTACTGGGAGTTTCTTTCAACTGGTCGCATCCATCCAGATACAGGTATTGCAAAGACAGGAGTCCCGAGATGTTAGAAGGCAGATTATGCAACTTTCTGCATCCACGAAGGCCCAGGTACCTGAGGGATCTTAACAAATGAATGTTAGAGGGTAATTCTTCGATGTCAGTGAAGCTAACATCAAGGATCTCGAGGTATCCAAGAGCTGTAAGAGATTTAGGGAGTCTTTTGATCGGCCTGCCTGATAACTTTAGGCATCTTAACTGCTTCAAACGACCCACATTCTCTGGCAATGAGGCGGCTGATGTCCCACTCAAATCCAGAACCTTGAGAGACAGCATACTGTTGAGAGACAGCATACTGCCGAACACCTTTTTAGGAATTTTCAATTCTTTGTTTTGAGAAATCAACGATGAGCATATTAAATGTGAAGGGGAAGAAAATTGCGGAAAAGAACTCAATTTGTCGCAGCTCAAGAAAATCCTTTTGTTCTTTGCAGATCCATCTTTCTGCAAATCCTCCAAGCTGTTATCCACACAATGGTAGAAATTTCCCTCATCCTTAGCAATTGGGATTGCCCAATCATGCACAACTTTGAGCATCCTGAAGCGAAGCACACGCCCACTAGCGTCTCTGGCCGTCGGTTCAATCAAACAACGTTCTGCTAACAGGTCCAGATAAAGCCTTCCGAGCTCAAATGGGTCCTGCATCCTCAGGCAAACTGGGCGCCCTTCACTGTTTATTATCATTGGTTCAATCAAACGACGATCTGCCAAAACTGTGGGTTGGGGTACATGTTTTAGCACTTTCCTTGCAAGGAGACCTTCTCCGATCAACAAGGGAATCACCTCCTGGGCATCAATAATTGCATCTTCTGAAAAGGCCATAGATATCTACAGAAAGCACAATTGCAAATTAAAGTCCTGGTTGCCCAGTGAAATTACAGACTTAATACATGGCCCATAACTCCCAACTGTCATCTCTGTTCAAGGCCGGGATTGTTATTGAGTGCTCATCTGCAATTCCCATTTCTGATGATGCATTGGGGTCCCTATAACTGGCAACAACTTTGGAGTTGCTGTGATCACTTACAGAATGCATTATACCCAGTCGTTGTTCCTCCAACAATCTTGTGGCATTATATTCACAAACATCATCTAAAAACAACACAAACCTGCTACTCTGCTGCAGTTGCTGATTCAACCATTTTTTCTGTTCTACTTCTTCTTCTTATCTTTAATCAAATCTAAACCATTTTTTTGTATGGCGATTTGCTTACAAAGATCATTCACAAGACTTGTAAAAGAAATTTTTTGCGAAACAGTGAGCCAGAGTATTAAACCCTCGCTAAAATGAGTGCGTACCTCTTGCTTGTTGCAGACTGTCCTGAGAAGTCGGGATTTTCCCGATCCACGCTTGCCAAACACGCCAATGTTCTTAGCCTTTACATCATTTATCACCAACTTCTGCAGGTTTTCAACGGCTTGACTTTGTCCCACTATATATGGTTCCTTGTTTTCTATTGTACACTTATCTGCATCTCCCATTTCTGACAGTGCAGTGAGAACACTATCACTGACCATCAAGTTCTTCCTTGCTGTTTCGGAAGTCGTTGCAGAAGAAGCCAAGGCTTCTGGGCGGTCCTTAGTCTGCCCAAGTCCCTCCAGAACCTTCTGACTCTCTCCCACTTGGCCTTCTGGAATTCGGACAAGTAAAGGAGACAATTTTAGACGCTCTCTAATATCTTTATTCAAAGATAAAATCTTCTTTTTAGGTTGACAACAAGAAAAATTAGCGCGGGACTCTGGTATTGAGCACTGTTGCACAATTTCTGATGCTTGAAGGAGAAGATCGTCCAGGTCATTAAGCCATCTGTTGACAGCTGAAGGAGCATTTCCTTTATCTTTTTCAGTTCTGAATACCAAGCGATTTTGCTGGATGTGCAGAATGGTAAGCTCGATGCTCATTACCAGTTCTTTCAGAACTGCCAACTCTTTCTTGCAGCGATTGGCAATATAGATGTGCTGAAGTATGTGCTGGATTGTCATGTGTATGGCCACACCAATAAATCCAGAGATGATACCCCGATCAGACTTCATATTTTCCATATCTCTCCTTGACACACACAATGTAATAAGTTATGCAATCCCTTTATAACACAACACAACAAAACAGCCGTCCCACTTGTGGGTATATCTTGAAAACTCTCACAATTACTACACCTTGACTCCCAGCAATAGTAATACAAAATCTGCATACAAAGGAAAGCTAAAACTCCATATAGTGACCACTATTGTGGAGGATTTCCAAACTTTTATCTCACACAAAATTCAGGAGTCAGAGCAAGCTAGTGCAGCTACACGTCTCACACAAAACTCAGAATCAGAGCAATGCACAAAGCTCAGAAATCAGAGCAAGCAATTGCATATATATATATATATATATACACACACCAAGCCTCAATGAATATCTCGCTAAGCCCAAGTTTCAGCGTATTTTCCATGTCTTTCGTTTGACGTTTGGAATAAAAAAAACGAATAACTATTGCGGATTATTAACAGTATTATTCCAACTGCAGAAAGTAAAAGTAAATTGTCAATCAGAATCAGAATTCAGTTAGTCGCTTCCAGTTCAAGAACAACATAAACGGAGTTGTCTAACGAGGCGGAGGAATTGCAAGACAGTTAAAACTGGTCGGAATCTGCATAAAAAAATTCAAACAATCTTGTAGAAACTGTTTGAATCTTGTTTTTGATAGTAGAAATAGATTTAGTACCATCAAAAACTTCTAAAACACCTAAAATTTTGAAGTTTAACAATTATAATTTAGATTGACAAAAATCTTGCAAATTTTCTATCTTTCCTAACAATTCTTCCCGCCAGTTAGACTATGGACAACAAGAATTCCCTCCCTCCCAATTTCCAAGGTTAAGAAGCAAGCATCTTTGTTTTGAAAGTTGCCAATATACCCATTTTTTGGGTTTTTACAGGTTAAATACTATTAATTTCCAAATCTACACGTATCGCTGACTGGCTAATAATTTTTTAAAATATCATATTGATGGGCGTATTGAAATTGACCAGTTTCAATTTTTTATTATTATATATATACACCGCAGTGACGGCAGACTCGCAGAGTTTAATAGTTGTTTCAGGGTTCAGTTAATTAATGTTGACTAAAGAAGAGACCCAGAACGCCTCTTTCCTGCTTTTTCCGTGCTATATTTATTTTTATAATATTGGCATCCCTGATAACTAGCGCATTATAAATTTCGATTCTGATACGATATGTTAACAAAAATCCATATGTAATGATATAAAATTAATTGTTTTCACGGCTAAACAATTTTAATTTTATATAAAGTAGGTGCAACTTTGTATAATTATTTTTTGAAAGCGCATGAACGTATATGGAGACATTTTATAAAAATATGGACAAAGGGAAGTAATTGGTATAATAAAAGTCTAACTTAAAAAAATATTATAATATTCTCCTAAGCCATGAACCCATGATGAAAAGTTGTTACATAGTTAACCCTGCACGACGAGGCAATAAATTTCAGGGTTAAGTGTGAATGCCGTCTCATGTAGCATAAATTATTTGGGTTGGTGAGTTGTGACCTCTTACCAACCTACTAGTGATGTTCACAACCTATGGTCTCCTATATTATTTCAAAAATGGTAAATTATATATAAATATAATTGTATTATTTCAAAGCCTAGCTATGATTACGCTTCTATTGTACAACACAAACTCAATAATATAGGAGACCATAGACTTCCTAAGCTAGCTTTAAATTCTAGTCAAAACCATATAAGGCTCAAAGGAGGTTGGTATAAAGACACCAGGGCCTGGTTAAACCATTGGGAGATTGACGAAAATGTTGCATTGCAAAACATTAATAAAATTAAAAATATTGTTACTTCTAAGTTCAAAGAAAAATGTGGTGTGAGAAAGATTTAGCAGCTAAAAAAAAATTAAGATATTATAAGGAGGTCATCAACCCACCCTAGAAGATCAAAAGTATCTCTTTGTTTTAACTACCTCAAAGAAGAAAATTAATATAGCCAAAATTAGAATGAACTCTCATGAGCTCCATAGTGAAACGAGTCGTTTGGCATTTCCTAACACTGCCTGTGCACAATCACATTAAATCTTAGTTTCAAAATCTTTGTTGCAATACTGACCCTCCTAGCCTTTTACATTGTCTTCTCCAAGCTTTTTGAACTTAGGAATAAAATCTTAAATCAAACTAAATAATTCGTTTCTTTAGGTCAGATAGACCAAAGTTTGGTCTCAATGGACGTTAACCACCATCATCATCAGGGGTTAAATTTGACGACCATATACCCGTTTTTTGGGTTTTTACACGTTAAATACTATTAGTTTCCAAATCTACACGTCATCGCTGACTGGTTAATAAGTTTTGAAAATGTCATATTGACGAGCTTATTGAAAATTGACCAGTTTCAATTTTTTATTATTAATAGTTGTTTCAGGTTTCAGTTAATTAATGTTGACTAAATAAGAGACCTAGAACGCCTCCTTCCTGCTTTTTCCATGCTATATTTATTTTTATAATATTGGCATGCTTGATAACTACCGCAAGATAAAATTTAGATTCTGATACGATATATTGAACAAAAATCCCATATCCCATATGTAATGATATAAAATTAATTGTTTCTACGGCTCAACAACTTTAACTTTATATAAAGTATGCGCAACTTTATATAATTGTTTTTTTAAAGCGCATGAATGTATATGGAGACATTTTATAAAAATATGGACAAAGGGAATTAATTGGTACGATAAAAGCCTAACCTAAAAAAAATAATATAATATTCTCCTAAGCCATGAACCCATGATGAAAAGGTGCTACATAGTTAAACCTGCAGGAGGAGGCAGTAAATTTCAGCTTTAAGTGTGAATGCCATTTCATGTAGCATAAATTAATTGGGTTGGTGAGTCGTGACCTCGAGGTTTTAAGCAAGTAGTTAGCACCCTACAAGTTCTACATTCTAGCCATTTTCGCTATCACAGTTTGAGAACAGATTGCAGAACACTCTCAGAGTTTGAGAACAGAAATATGTTCAATGGTTCTGAACACTCTCAGAGTTTGAGAACAGAAATATGTTCAATGGTTCTGAAGCTTCTTGCTGGTCGTTAGAGAACAAGAATGTGTTCAATGGTTCTTAAGCTTCTTGCCGGTAGATTTCGTTAGAGAACAAGAATGTGTTCAATGGTTCTTTCGTTAGAGAACAAGAATGTGTTCAATGGTTTTTAAGAGAACAAGAATGTGTTCAATGGTTCTTTCGTTAGAGAACAAGAATGTGTTCAATGGTTTTTAAGCTTCTTGCTCATAGATTTGGCTACAGGTAGGTGGTTTTTGCACTTGATTCTTTTCTGTTTTTTCTCTGAAAATTCTTTTGCTTTTTTATCCCAAAATTTTGAAATAATGACTCCATTGAATATATTTACATTCTTGATGAAACTTGATTTTAATATATGAACAAAATCTTCTTGTGCTTGTGAGAATCTTCTTGTGCTTTACAATTGTAGGAAATGAAGGACTATCGATTAGAAGTAAAAATCAATTTATAAAATTCAAGGTGGTAGGAAAAATTAACTTGTCTGCGTGGCTTTCTATTCAAAGAGAGGTTTTATGTACATTTTATTTTACTAAATAATGGATTTTTCCAATTCATATATTAGGAATTACAGATTCATCACCCAAAAATAAACTTAAAACAACCAAAAACTCAATTCAAAAATACAACTTTCTAAACCTAATTTTAATTAGAAACCTACAACAATAATCAGTACACTAGACTAAAACGGATAGGAAGTTGTAGAATGGTTACTAATTGCCATAATTTATGATCCATCAAAAGCCCAACAATACAAACGATTACAATCAAAGAGGGTAAAAATGGCCATCTATTTCATTATTTCCACAATTATGAATCGTCAACCATTTACATTTAAGGCTACCATGTCTTTACCACAAAGGCTCTATAGTACCATCTCAAAACCCAAACCCTCTAAAAATCCAAAACAAAACAACCCGCTAAATAAAAGGTAAACCTATATATACAACGCCATTTACAACTCAACACAACATTTACCATTTACATTTAAGGCTACCATGTCTTTACCACAAAGGCTCTACAGTACCATCTCAAAACCCAAACCCTCTAAAAATCCAAAACAAAACAACCCGCTAATTAAAAGGTAAACCTATATATACAACCGCCATTTACAACTCAACACACCATTTTCCATTGAAGCCTTCACATTGTCCATCTTGGTATTTTCTGGTAGTTGGAAACACTCCAGGAAAAAGTGCAAAATCAATGCGAATAGTTGCATGTTTTAGTAAACACTTATATCACATAATTTGTATTGATGATTTTAATTATTAGGATTCTGAGATGTTCAATAAATTTTGAGGGCATACGACTTTGAAGTGTCTTGTCTGTTTTTCTTCTACCGCCATTGACAATAGCTAAATTCTAAACTTCTATATGAGGGCTTTCATAATTAGTTTGATTCGTGTAAAGAGGTCATAAGCAAAGATGAAAATAGGTGCTTTGCTAGTCAGATATACTTAAATTTTTTACAAAATCGTAAATACTTTTCTTTGAAATTGTGAATATGGGTAAGTAAAGTGTGAAAACTGTGATATTTAATAAGTGGATCTGTTTTGAAATTCCGAAATTGATAAAAGAAAAAATTATTCAAATTTCAAGACAGTGTCTGAATTTTTTTCAATGAAAATAAACTCAATATTTAGTTGAAAAATATTAATTACCACGTGAATATTATTTTACCTTTGTGTAATATTTACAGGGACTTGTGTGAGATGGCTGCATTAAAGTGGGAGATAATGTGTGTTTCATACCATCATAGCCTAAGGATGAACCTCTAGAATTAGATTTAATAATCAATGAATATAAATCTCTCATCTCTACATATTTAACTAGATTTACTAATTTTCATAGATATAAGAGAAGTCAATTTATTGATATTGCAAAATTCAACTATTTGATTTGTTTATATTGATTGAATTTTGAAAATATATAATTCAATCTCTAAAATATATCTGCTATCATGAAATAGTTATAAGCCGATATAAACAGAACAGATCCGTGGATGATAGAAAGTTTAGAGTGACAAAGAAAACGTGTGAATTTTTTTTGTCCAATTTTAATTGCAATAATATTCTTACAATGTAGATGCATATTTTTAATTTATTTTCTCACTATTTCTATTTTAAAAAGAAAAAAAATAAACATTTCAACAATTTGGAAAATTCACAAAAAAATTTCATCAACAAGTCTGAAATGAAAGTGTAGCTATGACACTTGAGTTGATTGGTACAACACATCATAGAAATTTTGATAATTACAAAAATTAAATAAAACTTGTACAAATAAATATTAAAAGTCATATGATGGGCAATTTAAAAATAACACTTTTAAAAAAAATTCTCTAATAAATAAAAACCCCGTCAAATTTAATCCCTGAGTCGGAGTCTGATTCCCCTTGTGTAGAGGACCATGAAGAGACCATGAAGACATAGACTAATTCCTTTTAAGGCATATATTTTCTCTATGCCCACTCCTTTTACTTTTATCAGCTAAAGGAATAAATTAAACGTCTTTTGCTTTGGTATCTTTGCTTTTATTTGATTTTAGGGACATGATTTAATCCAAATACAATTAATGAAGGGCTTTTTGGAATATTTTAAGATCATTTATTGACCACGCTAATAAATTATTAAATTTCAACTTGTGTATGCTGTTTTATTTTATGATTATATGACATTTGATTATGGTTAAGATGACAATTATTTTTCTACATTTAACCTTTTAGATTTTGTATTATAATAAGAATTATTAAACTAGGCTGACTTATTAATTTTATATTTAAGTTGTTTCCGTTTATCAATTTTATTATTTATGGTTTTTTATTAATGGGATAATTATTATATAAAATTTTAAATAATTTTAAAATTCCAATATATATATAATTTAAATTTTCATTAAATGATATTATTAAAAAATTATTAGTATATTTAAATAATATAATAATTTTACAAAAAGTAATAAAATATTATAATGTAATAATGAATAATATTATAATATAATATTATAATATGTTCCAGTAATGTTTATGTGTTTAATGAATAATATTCTCAGTTAATATTTAGACAAGTTTGCGTTAGTTTTTGTAGATGATATTTTGATTTATTTTAAGACTAAAGAAAAACATAAGGAACAATTGGCATCAATTTTGTAATTGTTGATAGAACACAAGCTTTATGCCAAGCTCAACAAATGTGATTTTTTTCACTTAAAAGTTCAATATTTGGGACACATTGTTTTCAAGGAAGGAGTTGTAGTAGATTGTGTGAAGATCAAAGCCATCATGAAGTGGCGTACTCCTCAGAATGTGACAAAAGTTAGATCCTTTATGGGACTTGCTAGGTATTACCAAAGATTCATTCAAAACTTCTCCAACATTGGACATCCAATCACAACATTGCAGAGAAAAGTAATTTAATTATAATGCACACTATAGTGTGCAACCAATTTTGATGAATTAAAACATCTGACACAAACACCAATATTGAGAATCACAAACCCAGAAAAAAGAGTTTGTGGTTGGCACAGATGTCTGCAAGGAATGGCTCGGTGGAGTCCTAATGCAAGAGGGACAAGTAATTTGTTATGAGTCAAGGAAGTTGAATGAGCATGAGCAAAATTATGTCACTCATGACTTGGAGCTAAAACAATAGTGTATAGATTGAAAGTGTGGAGGAACTATTTTCTAAGAAGGAGGTTTGTTTTAAATTCAAGTCGTGGAGGGTTGAGGTATTTATTTAACCAGCCTAAGCTAAATGCAAGACTGTAAGGTGGCTAGCCACGATTAGTTAATTTTATTTTGAAATAAAATATATTAAAGACAAGGAAAACAAAGTGGTAGATGCACTTTGTAGGAGGGTGTAGGTGGCTCATGTGGCAGCCATTGGTACTTATGAGGTTGATCATATGGAAAGTATTAGAGGCAATACATCAGGATGACCATTACCATCAAGTGAAGGAATGCTTGCAACAGGAGCCAAAAGGAGCATTGAGTAAGACTTACTCACTCATAGATGAAGGTACGTTAAAATTCAAAGGTAGACTTGTATGGGTGACTTGAAGAAGCTCATCTCTGATGAGTTTCATAAAAGACTGTGTTCCAATCATCCCAACTATCAAAAAAGGATAATAGCTATGAAAAATATGTAGTATTGGATGAGCATGAAAATGGGTGTTTCTAAGTACATTGCTAAGTGCTTGGAGTGCCAACAAGTGAAAGTCGAGTGTAGAAAACCAATGAGGTTTTTACAACCAATCTCTATACTGAATGCAAGTGGGAATTTATTTATATGGATTTCATCACAACATTACCAAGGACATGTAGAAAACATGATGCCATAGTGGTACTGGTGGAAAAGCTGAGTAAGGTAGCTCATTTTATAGTTGTCAAGTCCACCCACAAGGCAGTGATATTGTTTAGATTTTCATAAAATAAATATTTAAATTGCATGGTGTATCTCGGATAGGGATGCCAAATTCACCTCAAGATTTTGGAAATCACTACTTGTTCGATTTGGGACAGAGTTAGCATTTAGTACAACATATCATCCTCAAATAGATGGATAGACAAAAAAATAAACATGGTACTAGAAGACATGCTATGAATGCATGTCATGCATAAACCTAAGAGGTGGGAATATTTTCTACCTTTGGTAGAATTTTCCTATAAAAACGGGTACCATGAATCATTACAAATGAGTCCATTTGAGGTTCTATATGGAAGAACATGTAATACACCTATAAGCCAGAATGATCTAGTGAAAAGGGTGCATATTTGACCTAATATGCTGAAGGAAATGGAACAAGAAGAATTTTCTACCGGGAAGAACATGAAAATAGCTTACAATAGGCAAAAGAGCTATGTAGATCAACAGAGAATTCACAAGGAATTTCAAATGGGGGAACTTGTCTACTTCTGTGTTAGACCAAGGAAGAGTTCATAGATAATTAGATCTTGTGCTATGTTAGCACCAAGATTTTTTGGACCATTTTAGATCATAGAAAGAGTGTGGCTAGTGGTTTACATACTAGCCTTGCCACTCACAATGAAAGCACATGATGTTTTCCATATTTATTTAATTAAAAAGTATGTACATGATGTTGATCATGTTGTTCATTAGATTGTGATATAGGTGGAATCTAGGGGAGAATTCTAGCTAGAGCCAACATGAATTTTGGATCGAAGGAAGATCATACTCTAGGATCGAGTAATTGAGTAGGTCGAGGTGTGGTTAAGGAAATTTAGAATAGATGAAGCCACTTGGGAGATGGCTGATCAAATAAGGGTATCATACCCATTTTTGTTTATGGTGTAAAGAATGTGAAAAGAGTTGTGTATATAATACTCATTGTAAAATTTTGTGTTTGGGTGTAGAACATTGAGGACGTTGTTCCTCTAAGTGGGTGGGGTTTGTGACAACTCTTTTTGTTAGCCCTCTTATAAATGTCACTATGAATCATAATTCATGTAAATAATGTGGAAATATAAATAATGATTGGCTAAAGGAGTGGACATGGATTCAGAGGTCCAAGGAGGAGCAGTTGCTTGTAAACCTAATCCAGTGCATTTATGTTATCACCTATCTCCCTGATGAATTAATGGTATTTTTGGTGCAAGCATTGAATAAAAGTATAGGGTAGTATGTAGTAAATGACACAAACCCATATAGTCTTTGGCTCGCAAGACATGTTTTGGAAGTCAACACATAAGGTGTGAAAGGGAGAAAGCATTGGTGGTGGTAGGAAGAGAGAGGGAATGCTCGGAGACAAACACATCGAGCAGAGTTATGCAGAATCATATAAATAAAGCAGACACTCTTGGATGTGCAAGGGGAATTTTAAGAGAATTTGTTGAAATAAAAGGCCAAAATCATAGTGTATGGACATGCTTGAAAGCATTCTGAGGAGTGTGGTGTAAAGTAGAAGGTTGTTGTGTTGAGAAGGTGGAGTAATAGTGGACTCTAGATTCCTACCCAACCGGTGGAGACACTATGTACTCTAGTACTTCTTGTGGCATTCCATAGGTGGAGACCTTGAGGGTGGAATTTGGATCCCTATGAAACCTATTAGGTGGAGGCATGGTGTGCTTTGAATTCCTTCCAAATTACAGGTGGAGACATTGTGGGCTTTGGATTCCTATAGTGTGAATCACGTGGAGACAACGTGGGTGCCAGATTCCTGTAGTGATTTTTAAGTGGAACATTATATGATATAGATACCCTAAAGTGATTGTGGGTTGGACCACTGTGTGCTCTAGATTCCCTGAAGTGTTTGATTGGGTAGAGACATTGTGGGTTCTAGATTCCAATGAGATTTGGTTGAATTGTATTGGTGTAAGTTCCCTAGAGAACTTAACTCCTCAGTATCTGAATTTGGTTTGGGAGTGGACAACAACAAGAAATATTGCAATGTAGTTGACCTATGGTTGGGTGGAGAGTTGAAATCCCTCCCTTAATTGCTAGTTATTTAATCTAATCAGGTAAGTATGCTCGCTTGTATATATGTGGAAACTATAAATGGTGAATGATATCTTCATGATTATGCAAATTGATATATCAGTACTATACATGGTAGAATGTGTGATTCTAAATGTCTACAATAAAATGCTTATGTGAATGTCTCATATTTTTTAGGGGCATGCAGAGCTTGTGTTTGTCGATCTGTTCCTGAGCTACAAAATTAGTGCATGATCTTATGAATGCTAAATGTGTTCAATGAACTATCATAATGTATAAATTCCATTGTTTGACATGGTCATGTATGTTTGATTGATTAAGACTATTGATGGTATTTTTACTGCAACGTATGGTTTATCATTTGTTCTAATAGGAATGTGAAGTACCTATTTTGCGGTAGGAAGTGTTTTTGTTGATATATTTAAGTTGCAGAGTAATGTAGTCATGGTTTGGATTGTTTTTCTGCATGTTAGTGGACACACTGGTAGTTGCATTGATGTATTATGGACATGAAAAGATAAATATAATATTAGTGTTGAAATTCAGGTTTCATTCATGTGAATATTGGTGTTATGAAAAATATTATAATTCAAGGAAACCCTGAGAAAAGTCCCTTAAATCCTCAACATTTCTAAGTCAATGTATTGTAGAGAACCAAACTTATATCTAGGGTTGGATAAGTCCTTGGTGGTGATTTGTATCTAGGTTAGATGATTTGAAAGTCTGGACATTCAGACCATTTATATTTGTGCACTTTTGTGAGTGCCCCAGATTTGGGGAGTAACCTAGATGACTTGAATAAAAACAAGGAAAAATGGGGAAATTCGAGTGAGACTCATTTGAGATTCTAAAGGCTTAGAGACAAATTTTGTGTTTGCAATGTGTGCATTCCATAAATTATTTCCACAAGGTTGGCCATCATTGTGAGAGCCAGATGTATCTGGGGATCTGGGACATCCCAAGTTGAGGAAAAATCATGAATGCACAGAACCCAAGATTTGGGACAGATCTGCATAAGAGCATGGAGCTGAAGTGATCCACATATATCTAGGGATCTAGGAGTCTGGGAGTTTTTCCGATTGCAAACATTGTGCACACTCAGATGTCTTCTACAACTAGATATGAAGGGATTCTTTTCTTTTCACAAAGGTTAAGGTCCTATGTGACGTGCATTTTTATGATGTGGAAATTGCCACAAATGAATGACCACTAGTTGCGAGAATGCCATGAAGGTGTTATGGGAAACATGGTAGGGTCATGTTAATCACACGTGGTTTCCACGTGACATCGAGTTGTTGATGTGGTAATGGTTAGTTGGAAAATCTTTGAAAGGGCATAAATTTCAATCCCAAGATCGGATTGGGGTGAAACTTTATATCCCAGAAATCTCTCAATCAGATGAATGTGATGGTGTTGTACAAAGTTAAATTCCACAAACTTTGTAGGAGTAGAAAATTTTGCAATCCCATTTCCATAGTGATACCATGAAAGTTGGATTATTTGCAAGTAACACCTCCCATCAGCCTAGGAAGACCAAGGAGGTGGGAAGGAATGTTACAAAATAGTGCTAAACCTAGCTTTTTGAGACTAGATAATTCACATGTTAGTTTTAAATAGATTCACATATCTCAACCAACTCATGAGAAAATCACTTCCATAGTTGAAAACATTACTCCATTTATGGTAACATAGATATTGATGGAGTCTAAAAATGATGCATTTAAGAATGGGTTTCTTAGCTAAGTCAGGATTCACCTAATGTAGTTGGGTATAGTCTCCTTTGAGAATACATGATTCTCCTTTATGAAATATCATGATTTTAACATCAATATGA
Source organism: Pinus taeda (assembly GCA_000404065.3). Lineage (NCBI taxonomy): Eukaryota > Viridiplantae > Streptophyta > Pinopsida > Pinales > Pinaceae > Pinus > Pinus taeda. Next base: position 14,368 of record APFE030479385.1, read on the forward strand.
ACATGGGAACTATTAAATCATGAAGGATATATTTATGTTGATTTTTTTTGTTGATGTAATCATTTTCCATTACTCTCCCTCCATTGGGTCTCCTCTTCTCATGACACTATTCAAACCATGAAATGAGATAAACTATGATGTATTTCATCCTTATTATACCTTCTTGACCTCATGTATCAAGGGGATATTTTATAATCATTGGTCCACCAAAAACCAAAAAATACCTTGGTCGAAGGAAGGATATCAACAGACTCTCAATGCACTAATTGAAAATTAGAATATCTAAATCAATTAATCAGTTTAATGTGAATATACTTAAGTTTTGAGCATCACACTAGTATTACCTATAATAGTGATGACATTTAGTTGTTGATTACAAATAAAATCAAAGAATCTTTAGTGTTATTATATGAAAATACATAATCAAAGGATTTTGACATGATCCTTTTCATCAACAACATGCATTTACTTAGTGTTTTGTACATGGTTTAAGATCAATACATACTGAATCTTTCTTGTCATGTTTCTCAATCCTAGAGGAATCCATGGAAACTATAAAGCTAATAAGAAATGACTTGTTGCATTGAATTTTTCTTCTTTTGTAAGTGGCCTTTTGTTGGCTAACTACAATGCTTGGAGTTTGGATTGTTATTAATTGTAGAGTTTGTCTTGGAAAGGATAAACCATGTGTGTGAGAGTATTGGATAAACACATTCTCCACCTATTGTAATACCCTTGATTTAACAATATCATTTTCCCCTCATGCACCATCTCCCCTCCCCCTACATCCCTTGAACTCTATCTTTCATAATGATGTTTTTTTGATGATTTTATACAGTGGTTTTAGGCTTACTTTTCATTAATCTAAATTGAGTTTGTGCTAACAAGAATTTAAGAAGATATTTTGAAACAATTGTTGCACATAGAAGTATCGCTATCACTTTGTTTGAATGTGTATTTCACTCAAGAAAAATGATTTACTTTCTTTCATCCTAGGATACACCAAGAGAGATATTAACTTGGCACCAATATTGAGTATATCCTCCATTATTTTCTTCAAGGACTTTCTCATTCAATGTTATTTTGGTTCTTAATATAATTTGGAGATTAAGAAAAATGACTTACCTTCTTTCACCCTAGGATATACCAAGAGAGATATTAACATGGCACCAATATTGAGTATATCCTCCATTCTTTTCTTCAAGGACTTTCTCATTCAATGTTATTTTGGTTCTTAATATAATTTGGGGATTTAGAAAAAACACAAGTACCACCTCTTTTATTTACCTATTGTTTTTGTCAAGACCACTTACTTTATAGTGGGATTAGTGTGAGGATATTATCTAAAATCATAAACAACAATATCCATGATAGTTTACATATCACTCAACAGAGGTTTCCCAAGTGTACCTAATTTATTCAATGTCTTATGTATTCTCAATGCCCTAGGTTCAATGTCCTAAGATCCTTAAGCATTTAGGGTATCATAAGCATCATCAACATTGTAAGTGTAAATGGGTATCATATGTGATCATGTTATGAATAATGAATTATCGGGCTTGGACAAAGATATCCATCATAAATTCATATCTCTAATCATGTATTAGATTATTTGTGATCTAATAAAGATGATTTTCGAACAATTTTCAAAGTATGTTTTTCTGGCTATGATAAGACTCCCCACTCTAAACCTTTGTGTTGATGCGATACTTGTATGCTTCATTAGTGTTATGAGTTTTATTTTATTATTATTTCTTTTATGCTAACATATTAGGCATTTTTTTATAATAATGAATAAATAAAAATAATATTAATCTTTTTATAAAATTACCATTTATTAGTTAAAATCATAGTTATATTTATTTTAAGCGATGTACTAATTAGAACTTAAATGCATTTCCAGTATGCTACCACTGAAAGTACAATAAGAGATCATTATCACTATCGTGAAAATGATATTTTCTTATAGTAGTAAACCTAATTTTTTTTACACATTTTTAGTTAAATAATTTAATCTTGAATTTTGAATGAAACTCCTTGGATAAATAATAATAATATTAATTAATTGAAAAAGAAGAATGTCATAAAAGGGGAATTAAAAATTATTAATATATTGAAGTTTTTGAAAATAAATGTGTCTTTCTAAATGCTTTCCAATATTAATGCACACTCTTCTACCTCATTGAGATCAAATAAATGTCTTTCTAAATGCTTTGTAATATTAATGTAGACTCTTCTGCGTCATTGATATCCACTTTAACATTATTTCCATTATTTGTAGCACTTTAAAAAGTCTCTAATTTGTCGATTAAGTGAAGTGAAATTTAATAGAGAAATCAATATTTTTTTATATGTAAATATGAGTTATACTGAAAGAATAAATTAACAGATGTAATGAGGAACTTGAAATTATATTTATTTTCTTATATAATTATGTATATAGTTAATGATATCATGTTCCTGAGGTTTTCTTTATTACTCTTTAAACATAAATATTGCTATGAAAAAAATGTAAATACCCACAATTAGAAGGGTTTCATAGGTTTTATAGCTTTTTTTTCATCCACTGATCTTAGATGGAGTATGTTTAGATAAATGATAACTTTTTTTTACTCATAAACTTTGCATCAACCTCATTGTTGAATTGAGAGTGGTCATGATTATATTTTCCTTTTCTCTCGAAAGTTTATATATATATATATATAGATATTCTAAAAGTGTTAAAAGGTTTTAACATTACGCACCAATGGACACATATAATATGACCAACTTCTTTTACGTTTAATAAAATAGCAATTTGTTAAGTATTAGTTACATTGTAAGGTGTTTCTTTTTGAAAAGAACTCTCTTATCTGCCTTTGTTTCATAATATGTTCCGTTCAGTCTTTTGTTAGACGATTGGGTTATGATTATTCATTGATTTGAATTGAATGATGGTTGCTACTCGGTCCCAAGTCCATTTATTTCCTAGCCACTTTCCCAACTGCAAAAATGACTATGGAAAATGCATACCATGGTTTGCATGCGTCCTACAACACTGGCCTCATTTCCCAACAGCACAAGACTGTTGTAGATGCATACCATGATGGTTTGTGTGCATCTTGCAACACTCGCCTCATTTCCAGAACTTATAGAAGGGGGTAGGTGGCATCCATATTACAGAGACTCAAGCGAGCACTACATTAGATAATCAAGGATGTGGAAATCTTAACTTCATATCTTGTTTAATCAAGGATGTGGAAATCTTAACTTCATATCTCGTTTGGGTTATTTATAGCTCGAGGATTCTTGATAGTTCTAAAATTGTGTTGAATAACTCATTATTTTGTGTTTCTTCTGGTGGCTTAGGAGTTTGCTAAAATCACAATTAATATCATACTTAAAGGTGATGTGGTTGCTAGAGGATATGCAAAAGAAGCCAATGCATTGCAAAAATTAGTAGATGTCGTGAATGAGGGAGTGAAAATTTTTTGTGACATCTTCATAAGATCATAATAATCCAATTTGTTAGATGTCCAGATGACTGAATTTCTTAAAGATCTTGGGTTCCATAACGAGACAAGAGAATGCTTGGTAGATTGCTAGAGTCAATGATTCAGGGAAATAAGGGGTCTAGTTGCAGTTCTAAGACTTAATGTGTCATCATACAGAAAGATGGAATGACGACTTGATGTGAAGGTTCTAGAAATACCCCTCTTGAAACTGTGGAGAAAATTAAGAGGAACATTATTCTTGTAAATTGAATCTAGATATGTTTGAAGCTATTCTGTGGTCTCTTCCTTGACTCGGAATTATGTGGATGTTTCAAAGAAGAGGGGGAAGACATCACACCCTGATACATCAACATTGGTAACTAATTTTTCTGTTATTATAACTATGGTTAATTATTGTTAGAGGATTTTAATGATTCGGTTAAAATAAATTTATGAGACTAGGAAAATAAAAACTATTAAATTTTCTATTATAAATGTAATTTACATATGCATGTAAATGCACTCGTTTATAGTTATAAATCTAAGAGGGAAAACTCAAAAGAAGAGACCTTAGAAGAGGTTAATTAACTACGAGACGGTTAAGCATTTGTGATTCTTGGCCTTCCTTTCTTGAGAAATAAAGACGTCTTCGTGGAAAGGAAGGAGGTTCTGATTTTTTTTCCAACTTCCTGAGAAGGAGGAAAAGAAGATAAAAATTCAACCAAGAATAGTAGTGAAGATTGCAGGCAAAGGAAAATTCTTGAGATGGGTTGGACCCAGTGGAATACCTCACCTAGAACTACTTTGGACTGGATCGGTAGAGGTCTTGAGATCTGCAAAATGTCTCAGGCTGGGAAACATTGTTTTGGTAGTTGGAAGCTCGGTGGGGTGGGGGGGGAGGGGAATGCAAATGTCATTGTCGATTTCATTGGAAGGGTGGAGGGTACTCTTCCTATTGATTTATTCCTAAACTAATAACCAACGGATAATTATAACTATATTAGTGATTTTACAGTGTTTATTTCTTTTCTTGAATATAGATAGTAATGCATGTACATTGTATAATATGTTTGAGTTTGAATTCAGTGTAGAAAGTGTGATTTTGTAAAGACGAAAGAAAATAGTAGCAGATACTGTAGTTGACAACTAAGTAAGTTGTGAAGTAAGTATAATCATTAACTCTTTCTATTTTAATGGATTTGTCCTAGTTGTCAAAGACCTAGTTAGTTTGGCCCTTAGGTTGTGACCAAGGGCTAAACAGCCTAGTATCTTGAAGAAATAAATTAAAAACCCTTGCAGGAGAAACTACCTAAGAAACTGTAAATAATAGGGTAATAATTGATTATACTAAGTATGATATAAATACACCAGGAATAAAGAAACAATAGAAAGGAAATTGTACTAGATACTAGAAACGTGAAAAGATAATGTGGTCACACACACAAACTTTGGAAAATAATCATAGAACTATATACAAAAACTCAGAAAATGTGAATACATCTGGAGATAATCATAACATACAAACAAGAATTCGGAAGATGTGAATAAATTTGAAAATAAACAATATATATATATATATAAATATATATATAATATAAACAATAACTCAGGAGCTGTAGGATATTATAAAATATAACCAAATATTACTAGAAATCGAAGAGAAGCCATTTCTTTTTTTTTTAACAGTGATTTCCATAATCATGCGAACTAAAAGAGGAAACAGTTCATGAACTAGTTGAATAAGAGAACTATAGTTCTATTGGGACCAAGAAGTATTGCTTAACTTAACACAATAGGTTCAATAAAACCAAATAAGCATGTCGTGAATAATTTAAAGGAGCAGCCAGATTCCTGTCTGAACCCCTCGGCTTAATTAACAAAAAATAATCTGAATAGGGCATGAACACATTTAATTCAACAAACAAAAAATTGTATATTCTAACGAAACCCCAAGAACAACAAATTGTTTACAGTGTCAACACAGAATCTATAATGGGACTTGAAATTTAGAGTGCTTGACTAATGGTCATCCCTTTGAAAACATTTACACCTATCCAATGAATGCAAAGCCTCCATCTAACCAAGCTACCAGGGCCAGCCATGAATCGGGTAACTAAGATAACTGCGATGAAATCGCGTAGTAAGTATTGGATCAATGAAAGAGGTTAAAATCCTAGAAGTGATCCTTAACCATCACTGGTGTCAAGGGGTACTTGTAAGTGCATCGACTGGGTTAACTCCCTCTACTTTGCACATAAGTTTATACAGAAGCCTAGCAAGAACAAATTAGAAATGGTACCTACAACATCCAACTGTAGGGTGCCTCAGTTAGAACTGGACACATGAAATTGATTGGGTAAACAGTGAGAGAAACACAAACCCTGCAAATCTGAGAAAGAAATTTGGCATACCTATGTAGGAAGAGGTATTCTATAGAAGTTGTGACCTGCAGCAGTTATTACCCTTTAAAACCTTCATTAACCAAGGGAAAAGCCTATTAGACACTAATAATCACCAGATTACCTCCAACAGAGAAGGGCACAACTCATTGTAGTTCACAGAGAAGGGTGCAGTTCATTGCAGCTCGCAGCAGAACCCTGAACCTGTTACAAAGGGAGAAATATTAAAAGAAACAAGCTAGGATCATGAAACCCTCCATTTTTGACATCATGACTAGCAGAGATACCTTACCTGCCTCATGCCCAAAGCTATGACAATGAAACTTTGAAAATGCAGTTGCCAGGCGAACAAATCAGGCCACCAGTTGTAAAGTGATTTCACCATACTGATGGAAACACAATGAGGAATGGGTTGAGGTTTCAGGGAAGGGTAATACCCTAAATACTCCTCATTTAAGTTGAACCATTGATCCTTAATGAAATCGATGATGTAGGTCGGCCCAAGTGTCAAATGTAGAATGAAGCTTGAGAAGGTTCTTCCACTACTAAGTTAATTTAATGGATGCCGACATTGAGTTATATAATAGGTTATAAAAACCAAAACCAAATTCAAAATGTTGTGGTCATCGAGCTAGGTTGTATCAAAGGTTAGATTTACAGATTAAATAAAATAAAATAAAATAATATTGACATGAATATACATGGTAACTTTAAAAGGCATTCTTGGGTTATTCAAAGAATAATTTTATTTTTTATTTTTTTTAGTTTATAAGAGTTACATATATGAGAATGACCCAAAGGGGTGTTACAGTTGGTTAGACCTTCGTAACGTTGTTGTTGAGGATTTTTCTGGAAGTGTGGAATACCTTTGACTAGAAGTAGCTAGCCTGCCAGAAGATGTTAAAGGTTGAAATTTCAGATTTCCAGATTGACTTGAAGATTCTCTACCTTGAGAGTAGGTATTTGACCCACTTGAACAAGAAGTAGTGTTAGACCTTCGTGGACTAGCACTAATTCGTGAAATTGGAGAACTAGAATGTCCCTAAAGCATTGTAAAACAATGAACTTAGCAAAAATAGGAAATATGATTTATTGATCATTACCCCTTGGGAAAACTAAAAGATACCCACAGAACAATATACTCCTAAATAAACTTTCCAAAACTTCCATCAGCAACAACAAAGAAAACATCCCTTCAATTATAATAGATACTCATGAAAATTTGCTTGACCTAAAGAGAAGAAGCTTGTGCTCCAATTGCTTGAACTAAATAGAAGAAGTTTGTGCTCCAAACATTAAGGATTCATGGAGACAAGTGATGTTGCAATTACCGCAACTCTTGATAGTAGAAGAGAGAAAATTTGCATCAAAGTACTCTACCATAACTACACAAAGAATGAAATAAGGATAATGGAGAGAAAGATTCAGTAATAAAAGTAGATCCATTTTACATGTAGAGTGAGAAGTGTCTCACCCTTGAGGTTGTTTTGCTTGATACTTGTGGCACATAAATCACTCCACTCTGTAGTGTACTTACCTCAGAAATGTTAACACAGGGAGCATCTTGCTTCAATGAAGGAAAATGTGGAGTGCCTGGGGAGTCAGAAGCATGTCATTGCATTACAAAGCATTGCATTACAAAGGAATCTCAGGAATATAAATGTATATGTGATAAGAAAATGCATTTGGAAAACCAACAGTATGCACCAAAAGACGTGAAAAAGAGAAAATATGCGGCAACATTAATCTAGCAAGCAGAGGAAGAAAAAAAAGAAATATATATATATGAAAAATAAATGAATATTATGAAGGCATATTCATATTTCTATAATGCATAGTGGCAAGTGCATATTGCTAGTAGAAACATGAAAAATTCTTCTAACTCTTGTTGCATGTGAACTATAATCCTACTGTGAATTGTGCAAGCGATAAGATGCATTTAGAGAAGTACTCCCTATTGAATTTTGAGCCTTTCCATCAAATGTTATACTCGGTGCTGATCAGTGTGCATCAAAGTTTCTACACTCGTACATATCTACTTTTCTACATGGTGATTTCTCTTTATCTTCTTGCTCTGAATGACATTTTATTTACTAATTTTTATCTTCAGTGATTTTTATGTGTCATGATTCTTCTTCAATTTATGCTTTATGGCGTTTCCTTTGCAACATCTGGTACAATTGCTAGTTTAGATCCATCTTAACTCTAAATTAGTCAAGCACTGAGAGGGATCAAATCTCTTTTCACTCTAAAAGAGGTGTGCATATAAGTTATATTCCACATGAATATCATGGATCAATACCATGAGTCATTTTTTTATTATTATTTTTTTTATAGGATTGTTTTTGATTTCATTATTTTATTTTATTTTATTTTAAATGGTTTAATTTAATTTATATTTTATGTAACTTGACTTAGTCAAAATATTAAACATTACATTAAAAGTGTCTTTGGATACAATATAATATATATATATATATATATTATATATATTAATTTAACTTTTTAAAATATATGTTTTATTTTTAATTTTATCTTGTTTTCTCTTGTTAACAATCTTACACAAAAAACATGATCTTGAAATTGCACAAAGGGAAAACAACTCCCGCGCGTGCTACAGACCTGACCTAGCAGCCATCGCTGCCTCCTGCAGCTCCTCCGCTTGGTAGCCTCTTGCTACTGAGCTCCTCCGAGTACGGTTTGGCCTCTCTGAGCTGATGCGTGCCTCTGATTTGGGAAGTGTTTCACTTTCCTCCTTCTTCTCGGCAGCCTCCTGCTGCTGAGATCTTCCATACCATGCCTCTTTTAGCAAGGGGAGATTCCTTCTCCCATCAAGGGGCTGATGATCATGAAGCAGCATTTGCAACTCTAATATTGGAAAATGGAACTCCAAAAGCCAGGCCATCTGTTAGTAAATTTGTGAAGAAGCTGGCAAACATTCCAAAGATCTCATTACCTCTAACACTTCTAATCAAAGCAACTATCTCATTAGTAAAATGTAGTTTGGTGGGAGAATTTACATGGTTGTGGCCTTCTCCCAAAGCAGTCCAGAAATGGGTAGAAATAAATTGGAGTGCAAATATACAAGGAAAAATAGCTATTCGGTTTTGTGGAAGGGGATAATTTACCTTCTTATTTGAAACTAAGGAAGACAAGGACTTAATATTCATAAACAAACCATATTTTATGGACTCAAGAGGCTTATATCTGAATAGATGAACACCAGACTTTGATCCAGAGATGGATATTCCAAGCACAGTTCCGGTTTGGGTAAAGTTGCCTCATCTCCCCCTTCATTATTGGGGTGATGATTCGGTGAGAGCTATAGGAAATGCGGTAAGAAAATACATAGATAGATGTGAACCCAAAAACAATATGCATGCATGTGATAGAATCTGCGTAGAAGTAGACTTGGGAAAAGGTTTACCGAAGGCAATAAAAATCAAGGTGGACCAATGGACACACATCCAAGAACTGGACTACAAACAAATCCCTTTCAAATGCAAGGTATGCCATGAATACGGTCATTTTGCAAATAGGTGTAGTAAAATAAAAGAAGTAGAGAATGTTGAAGCTTAAGAAGATACATGGGAACAAGTGAAAAGAAAGAAACCCCATAATAAACAAGCGGCAATGAACTCCTCTCAACCTCATGAAAAGAATGAAACAACCTCTATTCCTCCAATAAATTCGGCCCCTCCAGTAATTCCTTCCTCAAACCCATTCAAAAAATCCTAGGAGAAGACTTGTCATCTCCACGCTCTCCTTCTCAAATTAATGCTTTAGCCCTTATTCCATCCCCCACTCAGAGTCCATCCCCCCCCCCCTCCCCCCCACTCACAGTCAACCGAATACAAACAAGAAAACAAAGTAAAACAAAACAATCAAGCATGGGATCAGCCAAAAAAAGTAGGAAGGAAATCCAATAAATAAATAAGGGATGAGGTAGCTGCAAAGGAAATGGCCATTGGCACTCAACAACCAATGGACTCCTTTCTCGGCAAATAGACAGGAAGTGGAGAAAAAAAATCAGCATAAAGAAAAGGGAAGGACACATCACAAATCCAGTAAATAATGATTACGGTCTCTTGGAATAGCAGGGGTCTAGGATCCACTTTTAAAATCAACGTTGTTTGGGACATAATAAACCAGGAATAACCAAAAAATTTTATGATCCAGGAGACCAAAGTTAGCAAGCAAGAAGTTCAAAAAATGATCAAAACTCAAAAAAACTATGAAGGAACAGCCATAGACTCTAATGGAGCCTCAGGCGGTATATGTACACTGTGGAACAAATGGAAATGGGAACTTGCCAAACCAAAACTCAATAATTATTGGGTAAGAACAGATCTAAAAAATAAGAGTACAAATGAAGAGTTTAGCATCATAGATATATAGTCTCCTAATTACTATAGAGATAAAGCTCAATGTTGGAAATCGGTGAAAGAAAAAGTATCAGAAGGGCAAAGAGGCAAATAAATTATAGAAGGAGACCTAAGTCTGATTAGAAATATAGATGAGAAGCTGGGAGGTAATTATTTTAGTGATCCCTCAAGAGAAGCGCTAAAATAACTCATAGAAGAGCATAAACTACTTGATATACCCCCAAGTAAAGGAAAATACACCTGGAGCAATAAAAGAACAAGACTACACAACATAAAGGAAAGATTAGATAGAATTCTGATTTAAGAAAATATAGCAGCAACATTTTCCATAGTGAAAAGCAAAATTGTGCATGCTTCAGCTTCCAACCACAAGCCTGTGGTATTGACCTTAGATATGCTGGAAAATCAAGGACCAATTCCTTTCAAATACAACAAATTGTGGGACATCAAGGAAGACTTCGGCAAGCAAATAAGAGAAAGCTGGAAAAACACTGTAATAGGCTCTCCTCATTATGTATGGAAGACTAAGCTGAAAAATTTAAGACTTCTTCTAAAAACATGGGCAAGAGAAAATGCTCTCAAAGAAAAAAATAAAACTGCAAGAGAAACCTGAAAACATGAGCAAGGAAAAAGAAAATAAACAAGATAGCAAGCAAGAGTATGCACATGAAAAAGAAGTTTTCTTGGATTTATACAAGCAAAAAAGGTAAGAGGAAGAGGAAAGTAGGCAAAAATCAAGATGCTTATGGCTGAAAGTGGGAGATAAAAATACCGTTTTTTTCCATAACAATTTAAAGATAAGAAAAGCAGACAATCAAATTGAAAAAATACAAGTAGAAGGGAAAGAAATAAGAGGAATGAAAGAAATTAAAAATGCAGCACATAACTACTATAAAAATCTCCTTTCCATAGGGGATCAGCGAGTGGACAACGAAGAATTTCTTTGGCAAATTAGCAATAAAATCACCGAATAACAAAACAAAGATCTAAAGAAAGAGGTGACAGAGGAGGAAATAAAAGAAGAAATATGGAGTATGCACCGGGAAAAAGAACCAAGCCCAGATGGTTTCGCAATTGCCTTCTACAAGAATTGTTGGGTAACAATTAAGAAAGATTTGGTGAGAATGATCAAAAATGTTTTCCAAAAAAATAAAGTTGGAGAAAATACCAAAACCTCACTCTTGGCTTTTATTCTTAAATAACCAAATCCTATTTCCTTTGATATATACATGTCTATCTCTCTATGCAACTCTTCCTACAAAATAATCATGAAAATCTTGGTAAACAGATTAAAAAGAATTCTGCCATGCATCATCTCAAAAAATCAAGGTGGTTTTGTTTCAAAAAGACAAATTACAGACAATGTGATTATAGTGCAGCAGGCCATACATAGTAGTATACAACGAAAGAAAAAGGGTATGGTCATAAAGCTAGATATGGCCAATGCCTTCGACAGAGTAAATCATAAATTTCTTGTGGTTGTCCTTCAAAAGTTTGGCATTTCTTCTAAGTTCATAGATATTGTTATGGCAAGCATCACCACCCCTTGGATAGCACCTTTGATCAATGGGATACCAAGTAGTTTTTCCGAAGCACAAGAGGACTGAGACAAGAGTGCCCGCTTTCCCCTTTCCTCTACATTATAATGGCTGAATCTCTGAGTATATAACTATAAAATCAAAGGAAAAAAGAAAAATTACAGGTATTAGAATCACTAGAGGGGTCAAAGAAATAAACCACTCTATCTTTGCAGATGACACTCTTCTCATTGGGGGACCCTCCAGCATTATAGCCAGACGATTTAAAAAAATTCTAGATGACTTCCTTTATGCTTCAAATGCAGAATTTACGGCTAGAACGCTCCAATCAACATAATGCAAAGAATCTCACAAATAATGGAAATCCTGGTTCAATTAAAATGGAGCCATTTCATATATCTTGGATTATCATTGGCAAAAGAAGTGGTCAAGGTAGAAGTATGGAATAAACAAGTAGAAAAAATGAGCGGGAAAATCCAAAGTTGGGGAATGACGTGGCTAAATCTAGCAGGTAGGTCAATATTAATCAAAACCCTCCTCTCAACATTGCCAATATATCAGTATGCCATAATTATGGCACCGACAAACACACACAAACAAATGGAATTAATTACTAGAAGCTTTCTATGGCAAGAAGGAAAACAAGAAACCAAAAAATTCAGCCTTGTTCGATGGGAACAAGTAACTCTCCGATTTGAAAAAGGAGGAATTTCAATCAGGATACCAAGATTGATGGATAATGCACTCGGGATCAAGTTAGTTTGGCGAATGATAAATGGAAAGGAACAATGGTTGGGTGAAGCACTATCAAGGAAATATCTAAACTGTCATCAGTCAAAGATGCTCACCGAAATAATTCCAGACCAGCCTTGTACTCAAGTTTGGAAACTTATCAAAAAAAATATCCCTCAAATTAGAGATCAAATTTCCAAAAATCTAGGAAAAGGGAAATCTATCTCAATATGGGATGACAGAATCATGGGAGCAAACCCTTTGAACCAACAACAAAATTTAAGAGGCTTGAAAGAATGGATGGAGGAGAAAGGTATAACTTCTTTATATTCCATATTTGAATGGGAACATAATAGCTGGACAGCTTGGAGAGCACAGACACTTCCAAACAGGCTGAAAAGGCAGTGGAAAGAATTGAAGCTCCTTTCAATAGGAGCAGCTCCCATAAATAAATAAATCTAAGATAATTACATTTGGGATCCAAATGGAGGAAAATTTACAATAAAATCAAGTTATAACTTCCTTCAAAATTACAACAATTATGACAACTGGAATTTATGGACAGTAGTATGGAAGAATGAATGCCTACCCAAAATAAAAAAAAAAAAAATTGCATGGTTATTGCTGAAAGGCAAGATTCTTACGGTGAAAAATTTAAATAAAAAAGGTTTTCAAGGCCCCTCCATATGCGTCATGTGCCAAAGGGAAGAAGAAAGCACTCAGCATTTATTCTTGAATTGCATTATGGGAAGACAATGCTGGAAGTGAATTATCAGTCCTTTAGAATTAAACATAGACACAATAGAGCAACTGGAAACTCTAAACAAAAATTGGGCTCAAAGTTACCCTTATGCAAAGAAAAAAATAGTCATAAGTCGAATTTGAAAATGTCTTCCCTCTACTCTTTGCTGGAACCTATGGCTAGCCAGGAATAAGCGTATATTCATAGGGCAAAAGCCAAGCATAGGGACCATTATAGTGAAGACTTGGGGACAAGTTTCGGAAATGATAAGTGTAAATGGAGCATCAAATATAGATCACAATAGACTGCAACAAGAAGAAAAGGATTGGTTCATCAAAGTCCTCATTGAAGGCACATTGAGGATCCAAAATCTAAACAAGAGAGGAGTAAAAATCAGAGATTGGAAGCTTCGTTGGAATGACATGGAAATAGAGGAATGGATTAAAAAACAAATGAAACACATTATTTTCTTCGATGGAGCTTCAAGGAACAATCCAGGAAGAGCAGGTGCAGGCGGATTAATCCTGGATCGGAAAGGCGAGACAATAACAACATATGAATAGGGCCTAGGAACAATGACAAATAACAGAGCAGAGGCATATAGTTGTTAATAGGTACCAAGATCCTGAAAAAAATCAGATACAATACCCTATAATAATTGGGGACTCGATAATTATTATATCAATGATGGAAGCAATGAAAGAATTCAAAAATTCACCCTTAAATAAAATAAGACAGTGAATTCTAGATAACACAAAAAATATGGGGAAAGTTGTATTTAAACATGTCCTTAGAATACAAAATAAGGAGGCTAACTCATTGGCCAATAAGGCGGTGGACCGGCAAGCTGGAATGGTGAAAGAAAACCAAAATATCTATGAAGAACTTATCCCATAAATCGTCCTCTCAGGAGGACTGGTATGAGTATCAAAGTAGAGCATACCACATCAAATCAATAGAAGCAAGAAATCATAATAGGATCAAGAAGCATAAGATACACCTGCACATGATAGCCAACAAAATCACAGTCTATCCTTCTCGTGCAATGAAGAAAATCTTCATAATGAAGAAAAGGTCGCATTGTGAATGGCACCGGACCAGGAATTGTCCCCATGAGCAGAACGCAACAGTTAAAGGTCATATCAGTCATGATCGCACTGATTTCTATTTGAATAAGAATACGGGCAAGCATGGAGGTTTGGGGGATAATATCGTGAAGGCTGAGCAGATTCACGAGCCCAACAATCTCAAACATGTCTATAAAAGGAACCATAAGCATAAGTGCCACCAAAATCAGAGAAAACACTGGAAAATTTGCTTTAGTGAGCAGTGAACAGCTAGTAAAAAAGAGTGCTTCGAACCAAAGGATCAGGCGGGAGGCGTGCCAAGAGTGGTCAACAATCTGAGGACCAATTTCACTACATAGGACTAAAACAGAGGTAAACGAGTTGCTTATATTATCAAAGAATATAATCTCTGTAGAAATTGCTCTGCTTTACACGTTGATATTATCTGCAGGGCAGTTGTTGTATTAAGAGTCTACAAGCCCCTGATTCCAGAGGCTCTGTTTCTGTATCCCATCGCCAGCAGAATAGAAAATCAACTCTCATCGCATTTCACTCCACTTAGAATTGTACCTCTTCAACTCCCTGAGCTATCCCATCTTGAACAGAGTCAGTCCCATTCAAACAGAACTCCCAACCATTGTTCTCACTCTCAGTGTGAACTCACTGTTCCAGTTCCAGCACTACTCAGCCTCTATAGCTGTGCTTTTGGACTTTTGCAAAAAATCAGAGAAAAAACCCCTTCGAAATTCTTGTTGGTTCTCTCAGACTTTGCCAGGCTCCCCAGCAATTCATCCAGGTGTAAAACTCAGTCTTTAAGCTCTGAGCCTACTACCCTTCCTTTTCTTATTACTCAGAAGCAGATCCCCAAAGTTTTCAGCATCAACAAGAGGAAGCAGCTGTACTGGCTTGCTAACAAGAACACTACAACAGTCAATAGGAGAGATCAAAGTAAACAACTAGAAGGCCATCAAAACAAAAAGCACAGAAGCTCTCAGCCAAAGAATAGAGATCCAAAGAATAATATAGTGAACAATCCATCAAAGGTGTCTTGCAACCCCTTAGAAAAAGTGGAAAAGAATGAGAGTTGTGCAATGTGTCGTGCTAACAGATTCATGATAGGCCTATTTATTCAAACTCTCAAAGATCTTCATTCAGAGATGAAGGGTATAAACAACTATAAACAAAGTGAAATTGAGAAGCAAATAGAAGAGATTGTAGAGTTGAAGGATAAGTGCAAGCATCTAGAGGATGATGTAGACTACATCAACTTTCTGAATCAAAGCCAACAAGGAGAAACTTCCTCGAGATACAGTAAGAAAAAGGAACAACAACCAGAGGAGTCAGTGAACCAATTTTGGTGAATAACATGCATCCATCCACCAATGCTATGTAAATTTTGTAAGCTGCTTGGGTGATTTGTCAGATAGTATGCTTTTATAAATTTTCAGTGTTTTAGAAACAAGGTCTCACAAGTTGAGGTAGGGGCTGTGCTCCCATTTCGTACCTCTAGTAAAGACCATTTGCTTTCAGAATGTAATAGGACTTAGTCCTTCTTATTTTCGTTTTATAATATCAAAGTAACCAACCATGTTAACAAAAAAAAAACAATCTTACACACAACAAATCTCTACTTTATTAATGCAATCTAGCTTCAAAGGATCTCTCACTAAGTTCATAAATTCACAAATTCACTCACTTATATATGAGATCTAATCCCAAATGTTGAAAGAGCTATTAATGAAAACTCCAAGGGAATAAACTTAAACTAAAAGAGAATTATATGTGATTGGACAATAAATCATATTCATTAAAATGTTTTAACATAGACATATAAACAAGTTTGAGAGATATTTAGTTTCTAATCTTATTAATTATTAGTAATTAATTAAATAAATAGTTGTTAATTATTATAATATTTTTTTTTCCAAATTTTAATAATAAATATTATTTGTCCTTATAACTTTTTTTTTGTATAAATTTACCATCGTGTAAGTACATTATTTTCTAAATTCACTATTATTTTGTGAACCTTGTCATGCTAACTTTATAAATTTACAAGTTTTATCACTTATGTATCTCTCTATGTGAAATTTAATTCCAAAAGTTTACTAAAAATTTGATCAAAACTTTAAAAGAGTAAATTCCAAAAAAATTGTAATATAACCATACTAGCTCAATTAAAAAAAAACCACATTCTTTAAAATACTTTAACATAAATACAAAAAAGGTCATAGAAATATTTATCTTCATACACTATAAATCCACAAATGATTAATTGAATAAGTTATTCTTGCTTTTCCGGATCTGGGCGGTATGCATTCGAGCTCCGGCTCAAATCTGAGGATTATGACAGTGGGATCGTAGGGAGGTCCAGCTAATCTTACAGTGGTTGGACTGAAGCATGTTATCTCCTCTCTAATATTGCGATCAAAATTTGGTTCTCACCGGTGTTTTTTTTTTTTGTTTACTGTGGCATATGTTATGTTTTCCCTCTGCGGCAATTTTTAACAGAACCGACAACACTGCTTTGGATCAAACGTCCACGACTTGGAATGAAGGCAATGTGCCCAGCGACATGCTTTTTCCTCTCTTATCAAAGCTAGGATTAAAAGGCTTACTGAGACTTTGCGGCTGGGTTCTAGATCTAATCTTCTGCGGCTAAATCTAGATCTAGATCTAATCTTCTGCGGCTAGATCTAGATCTACATCTAATCTTCTGCCTTATTTCTCTATGCCTGGGTTCTAGATCTAATTTTCTGTTTCATAGACGAACCACCTGTTCAATCTTCTGCGGCTAGATCTAGATCTAATCTTTTGCCTTATTTATCTACGACTGGGTTCTACGGGTAAGTTAAATATGGCTCCCAGCTTCGCAAAAATAGTTGTTGGCTCAGTTCTATCCACTTCTGGATGGCAAGCTCCTACCCATATCGTCAGTGAAGCCCCAGCTCCCACTGTCCAGGTGGTCCAGGCCTCACTCGATGAGGCTTTGAAGTTTTCTGAAAGTGCCGTAATCTGCCGGTTCAATGGTTTTTGGCCACGGCTAATAGCTCTCCACAATTGGATCTCAGAGGTATGGAAGCCTGCCATTTCTGATGAAATTAATATCTACCCCTGTGCTAGGGGTTTCTTTATAGTAGATTTTGAAAATCCTGAGCAAACAATGTATTCTAGATTCCGGCCCTTAGTTTTGGGAAAACTCAGGCCTATTCATGAAGCCATGGAACCCATCATTCGATCCCTCAACAACAGTCATAACCTCAGCACCAGTTTGGGTGAGATTGCCAAGCCTACCCTTGCATCTCTAGAATCTCTCCTCGCTAAAAGCCATTGGAAATGCAATTGGAAAGTTTTACTACAGGTGCCCAAAAACAAAGGAATATGCCAGAACCACCTATGCACGCATCTGTGTGGAAATGGACTTCAGCGCCAGATTCCCAGCTGAAATAAACCTACAAGTAAAGACTGTGTGGAACCAGAAACTCGATTATGAAAGTGTCATCTTCAGATGTCGATCCTACTTTGAGACAGGCCATCTAGCCAAAAATTGCCCAAAAGCCTCCCAAAAAAATTCTGCTAGAAAAAACCACCACAGATCTACATGGTGGGAAGGAGCACAAAAAGAACGCTACACTGTCACCAAAGAAGAATACTCTAGAGAAAACTCTGAGTTACAAGAAATCGGGCAAAAAAGAAACAACTCTCAAGACAAGTAGGGAGAAAGCCCTACCCAACAACAAAAAAGTGAACTCGACTACCCCTCAAGCATCAACAATGATGAGGATTTGAATACCGCACAAAATAAATTTTCATTTAACAGCAAAGCAGATCTCCTAGACCAAACTTCTTCTCCGACTATCTTCAAAAGGACGAACACAATAGATCACGAAGCTAAGACACCAATGCCCCAAGAACCAAAAGAGATGAAGGAGATGCAAGATAAAAGAAGTTGGAAGACCGTAGAGAAAAAAAAGAAAGCTACAACACCAATCTCGCCAAGAAATACGAGAAGCCAGACAATTAAAAACTAAGAAAATTAGAGGTCCGATAGACCAATTTGGTCTAAGTGGATGTTAACTACTATCATCATCATCATCATAAATTGTCGATTAGCATAGAGCATTTTCCAATTTGTTAAAACGCTTTGAAAATATATTCATGAATACTAAACAAGAGTTAAAAATATTTATTATCATACATGTTAAATAATGAATGATTAAATGAATAAATAAGTATTAATTATTATAATTTTTTTAAATGTAATTATTAATATTATTAAATAATTAATTTTTATTTTTAATATATATATTTAAGTATAGTTAATTTATTTAATTAAAATAGTCTTTTTCATGGAATTCACTAAATCTAGTAATTACAATTTCAATTTATTATATTTTAAAATACATTTTTGAATTCATAACAATGATTCAGTACCCTAAAAAATCACTATCAAACACTCAAATGATGTAAATTAAAACAATTTACTATATAAAATTCATTTTAAATTAACTAAATTAAAATTATCGTAAAAAAAAAAAAAACCCCATTTTGTCTATAAATTACTCTATGCCTATTTTTATTTTTTATAAATAATCTTTATATAATAATGTAGAAAATTTTTTAATATGTATATAATTAAATATCTAAATTATCCATTAAATAAAATTTTTATATTATATTTTCACGAAAATATAATATTCATAATCAAAATTAATTTTTAAAATTAATATTTACACTATAAAAACTTCTGAATTTAATATCCATAAAACTCAAACCAATTAGATTAATTTATAATTTAACTTTATATACATTCTCTCAATTATGCTATTAAACTTAAATGCCTCTCGATTAATTTTTATTTCAATCACTAAACTTATATATATAAATACAATTTAAAATAAAAATATAATTAACCAAAAAAACCATTACCACAAAAAAATGATTAATAATTAATCGCCATAAATAAAATCCAGTACCAAGTAATAATTTCATGGATTAGGACCAATTACAATACACTTTGTAATTTTAAAACAATACCATCTAACATTAAAATATAATAACCCAAAAAAACCATTACCATGGAAAACAATTAATAATTAATCACCACAAATAGAATCCAGTCCCAAGTAATCATTTCATGGATTATGTGAACCCAATTACAATACACTTACTTTGTAATTTTAACGAGTGAGACATTTCAGTGAGCACTTGGACTTGGACCCCACCCAAAAGAGCATTCAGTGATTTCACATCTAACAGGTAGTGCCGCTGATACCGGACTCCTGCCAAAAGAGAATTCAGCCAAAATGCTGAGGAATACACGGCCAGGATAGCATTATCATACGAGAATGCGGATGAATACACCGGAATATTCCATCCACTGCCTTCTTTCCTTTCTTGATGTCATCCTCTGTCAATATCTTCCTGCCAGATTCATCTCTCTCCTCCACATTCAACTGCCCCTGCTTGCACCCATGGCACCCAGTTTCCAGGCACTGTGGACATGGCAGTAGGCATAGGGAATCAGACAGCCGTCTAAGTGTTCCGGGCATCCGATGAGCAAGCACACTTATGATCTCTTCCACATTCCAGAATACAATGCATTTGCATTCAGATTTACCATCCTGAAGCTTGCAATTACAGATCCCAGGAAGGAGTTCAGCAGATGGAGATTTTAAAGGAAAACATTGAAGCAGAATAGAGTGCACCTTATAGGCATTGAAGATATACTTCATAAATTGCTTCATCGATGAATTGGGCGGGTTGAATGATAGCATTACAACAGAAGCCTTCCCAAATCGATTTTCTGGACTTTCCTCGCAGGTAGTCAGTCCGAACCCGTCATTTATCTCGTACAGTTTGGGGCCTCTCAGGGTTGCCAGAATATCCCTGGCGCCCAGCTCCAGGTCGAGTTTTCCCCTTAACAAGCTCGTAATAAAAACCCCAAAATTTCCGGCTATAGCGAATCCAAGATCGGGAAAATTAGCAGACCCCGTTACGGCCTCACCCGACTCGAGCTGCGCGAAAGCAAGATTGCATAGCCATCGCAAGCAGCTAAAGAAATGAGTAGTGAACCAGTGCCGTATGGATCGGCTTCGTGAGACACCCATCTCAAAATTCAAGGAAGGATGAGGCTTTTCAAATCTGTGACAAACCAAAAAATGAGTTCGTCCAGTTATGGCATATTGCGCTTCAACATTTGACAATTTATAAGGTAGGGGTGGAGTGGACCTGCACGCAACTGCCAGTAAGGTAATAAAGAAGCCACCAGTCCGATTCCTTTGCTTTACGAGCACGTAAAGGACCTTGCGGTCCATGGAGAGATGGACAGTTTCTTTTTCGTATATATTTTCCGTGGGGCCCTCTTGTCTCTTTACTTTTATCAGCCCAAGGGAATACATAAAGGAACTTTCGGTCCATGGAGAGATGGACAGTTTCTTTTTCGTATATATTTTCCGTGGGGCCCCCCTGTCTCTTTACTTTTATCAGCCGAAGGGAATAAATTAGACGTCTTTTGCTTTGGTATCTTTGCTTTTATTTGCTTTTACTAAGCTGATTTAATCTAAATAAAATTAATGAGGACATTAGCTAATTTTATAACATTTGGTTATGGTTAAGATGATAATTATTTTTGTAAATTTACTTATTTTTAAATATGGTATAAGTATAAATGGGGTTTTTACGAGTACTCTGTAAGTATGTAGATAATTTTTTCAAAAACTCATAAATTCAAATTCTAAGAATATTATGTAAAAACTTAGCCTAATTAACCTTCTTAATCCCTGTTGAGGAAGCGAGCAGAGTAAAGTTAACTTGCATTAATAAAGACAAACACTCGTGCCGAGTAGCTGCCAAGAGATAGAAACCCTAGTCCTCAAAAACCCTTTCCAACATATATAACTCCTCGTACTAAAATAACGAAACTCCTGGTACTTTATACAGATATTTGGAGGTTAAATTAAAAGAACCCTAAGCACAATATCTTCCCTTCAAATATTAAAACCTTTACATCTTTTTTTCGACAAATATTGGTGCAAACTACTTGGTTTAGTGTACAATGCTCATTGGGAAGACATGAAATACTGCGACATGCCCATCTTACTTTGACTGCAGACGGACTAACTGCGTATAGAGATTATAAAATGGACCTGTGAAATGCAATTAACATGACTTTTTTTATCCACTATCTTAGATATGTCACGCATAAAAAGTTGAACTTAAAACAGTAACGCCTATGCTCGTCCCACAGAGTTCAGATCAACAGCCTTCACATTCAAACGATACAATTCCGATCAGATTAATGGTGATGTGTGGTGAGACGGTTTGGTTAGTTGGGTGAAACTTACAGGTCAGGTTTCAAATCATATTGAGTAGATTGTGTGTGCGGTTTAAGGAGTAGACTTCCCTCTAGCGTGAGTCTCGACTCTTGCCCAAATCATAAGAATTTAGTATATTTGGCTTGCGGGTTGTCGGATGTACTCTTGGTGTTATAGTGGCAGTGACGAGAATTGATCATGGGTCTTCCTTAGATTAGGTTTGGCAGTTACCGATTCACCACGTTGTTAAAAAAAATATGACACCCTCTCTAAGGGTAGAGAGTTTCAAATGTTCAATTACGAGCACGAACCTCCAGAGGATGATGAAAAGTTGTACTTGGCTTGCAGGTTGTTGGATGTACTCTTGGTGTTATAGTGGCAACTACAGGAATTGATCCTGGTTCTTCTTTAGATTAGGTCTGCTAGTTACCACGTTGTTAAAAAAATATAACACCCTCTCTCAAGGTAGGGGGTGTCGCATGTTCAATTACCAGCGCGAACCTCGAGAAGATGATGGAAAGTTGTACTTTACAACATTTATCTAAATTTTTCTAATCTCTAGGGTGTGGCCTAATGGTTGGATGGGGAGGTTCGGTCCTCACAAGCTTTGTCCTCCAATCTCAAATAAGACTATGCTCGAGAGCTATTACTTCAAGTAAGATTTGCATAACCACATTATCCAATATAATTGGAAAATGCATATAAAATATTAATTTATAATAATATTTTTTATTAATAATTTAATAATTTAATATTAATTATTATATAACGGTTTAAAATAATTATTTGAATAACTATTATTATTTTTTTTTGTTAATGGTGGTTGCGACATAACGATTATCAATTATATTATTATTCATTCATTTTAATCTTAATTAAAATTAATATAGATAGTTAATTAAATCAACATTAAATATTAAATTATTATTTTTGTTAAATAATCATTTAAAAAATATTTTTTGTTATTTGATTATTTTATTATTATTAATTAATGTTACTGGTTTTAATTGAATATAATTATTATTATTATTATTTATTATTATTATTATTACTTATATAATTATCATCTTGAAGGATAAATTCTAAAACCGCTATGTATTATAAACTCAATGGAACAATATTAAACGTAAAAGGATTAATATTATAAACTCAAGGTATAAAAACCCTAAGATAAATATTTTAAACCCTAAAATAAACATGGTTGACCATGGTTCATTTTCATATCGGACAATCTTTGTCATAATGCGACGTTGAACCATGGTTGATTTCCATATTGAGAAAATTTTTGTCATAATGTGATGTTGGACCATGGTTGATTTTCATATTTAGAAACTCTTTGTCAGAATGTGACGTTGGACCATGCTTGACCAAGATTATAGACCCAAGGGAATAATACTAAACCCAAGGGATTAATATTATAAACCCAAGGTCTATAAACCCTAAGAAAAATATTATAAACCCTAAAATAAACATGTTTGGCCATGGTTCATTTTCATATTGAGACAATCTTTGTCACAATGCGACATTGAACCATGGTTCATTTTCATATTGAAAAAATCTATAACGATGTGACATTGCACCATGGTTGATTTTCAATTGAGAAAATCTTTGTGATGTTGGACCATGCTTGACCTAGGTTATAAACCCAAATAAATTATAAACCCAAAAAATTAATATTATAAACCTTAAAAATAAATTTTGTTTAGACAAAACAAAATCTTCCTCAAACCACACAAAAATAGCGAACCTTAAAACGATGCCAAATCTGCAAGATATAGACTATTGAAAGAAGCCAACCCACGAAGACAAAAAACTAGACCATCCACTGAAACTAAACCCTAACACAACGCCAAACCCTAATTAATGGACCAAACCAACCCTTACCTTTTGGCTCTTTGGATGCATTAGGTTCTCGAATATGTAATATAACGAAAATTTGTGTCCGCTGTTCCATATTGTGCTTCAAACATTTGACAGTTTATAAAGCAGAGTTGGAATGGCCCCGAACACACGTAAAAGTAAAGTATTACGTAAGCCACAAGCTCCCTTCGTGTGAGTTAAAGGACCATGAAGAGATGGACTGCTTTTTAGGGTATATATTTTCTTTCATGCCCTCTCGTATTTTTACTTTTATGAGCCCACAGGAATAATTTAAACTTCTTTTGCTTGGGCACGTTTGCTTTTATTTACTTTACAGATGCTTTTTCTAATCCACTGTTTGAATTAACTACATAAATTATTATATATTTTATAAATCTTTATTAATTATTTTATATTTTTAAATTAATATAAAATTAAATAAATTCGGTCGGTCAATTTCATATTATTGTATTTTATTAATATTTAATACTAAAACTTCTACGCAATATTTTAAATTAATATTATAAAATTTAATTTTGTTAATCATATATTATATAATAATTATATTTATATTAATATTAAAATTTATTATACATTTAATAAATATGTAGATTAATTGGTTGTGTATATAATTGTATTTCCTATGCATCACATTTATTAATGTGGTTGGTGCTAATAACTTATTAAATTCAATAGTGAATAAAGTATTATTTTATAATTGCACTAGAGATACGCGTTAGAATGTAAATATTTTTTAAATTCAATTTTTTTTTTTTTAATAAAATTAATTACAATTTTTTAGATAAAAAGAAATATAATATATATATTATAAATAACAACTATTTTATCTATAATTAAGAAGAATGGTTTTTGTAACATATTCAATTTAATTAATATTATATAAAATTTATATTTACAATATAGCAATATTCTTAACCATGAATATTAACCCATTTTGCAGTGGATATTATTATCTTTTAAAGGAGTTGTCTATAATGCGACTTTTTGGAGTTTCCACTGGATTTTCTGGCCAGAATCTGACGAAAAAATTTGAGGTGAAATCTTGATTTTTGTTATTTAAACTGGTTTTTTGAGTGCATATATGGATTCAACACATTGGAAAACCCCTAGGGCACTTCGATTGTGCAGAGTTTACCCATTAAACTTGTGATTTCAATGAATTCCTATCGGATTCTAGACAAATTAAATCAGAAAAATAAATAGGGAAAAGTTTTCAAATCGGCATTAAAGACAACTCATCTTTCTAATAACTCTTCTTACAATACCATGTGCCAATACCTTGACTTATCAATACCACATACCCATAAACCTTAACTCATTTCAAAATTTTAAACAATTATAATTCAATTTTATAACGTTTTTATATTACAACGCAATACTTACAATAAACATACAATATAACAAGATTATAACCAGATTCTTAAACATGGATATTATTAACTTGTTTCAAAATCAAAATATTTTATAAATATTTATTTTTATTTTTATTTTATATTATTTTTAAAATAAAATCTAAAAGGAAAAAACCACGAGAGATGTTGTAGTGATGTAAATACTTGTAAACATTTACATGTGGTCTCAATTAAAAAGTAATAAAAGGTTAAAAATACATGTCCTTCATCCCAAATCTCTCTATACGAGCCTAGATCCATCTTAACTTCAGATCTACCAAACATTAAGAGGGATCAAATGTCTTGAGATGCAAACCTCTTTTAAAGTGAAAGGACATTTGATCTTGTTAAGAGATTTGTAGATTTAGAATTAAGATGGATCTAAGCAAATTATAAAACATTTGATTATGGTTAAGATGATAATTATTTTTCTACATTTTATCATTTTAAATATTTTATTATAATAAAAATATTAAACCATTCAAAATTTATAATTAATTCATAATATTAATAAATATGAAAGAAATAGGTTAAATTATTATACATAATTTAAATCATTTCAAAATATTATTCTATAAAAATTTAATATAATGAAAAAAAATATCATTATAAATTTAGTATATATTTAAATAAATAAATATATTATTACATAATAATAATAATAAAATTTATATTTCTAAAAATTTCTATCAATTGTATTCATATCAAAAGAAGTTTACGTCTGATTCCAAGGTTCACATAGAAATCCATAGATCCAATCTAAGAAGAAAAGAACGAAATTGCTCATGATCAGACCATTTAACCCAAACATAATTGTTGTAGAGCAAAAGCCCAAGACCTTACTAACAAATAATTTATCTACAATAAAATAATGCATCATAGCCACATAAACTTATAGCCAAATACATCACCCTATGGGAATTGTGACACCAACAGATAGAAAATGCATGGATGATTCTCCAGATAAGCTAGAGGGAATTCAAAACCAAACCCAATCCCTCATAAGTGTTCATCATATGCAAGGAGTTGCATAGTCACATAGAATAAGATGGCCCTCCTAGAAGATCCCCTTACTCTTTGTCAACGTAGCACATAAGAAACAACCTCCATCGAAGAAATAGAATTCTGCAATTAGAACTAATCTAAAATGTTGCAACAACACCAAAACGATCTGTGTCCCTTTCACCACTAAGAGACATAATAATTGAGGTGGCAAAGAGATAGAAAATATAAAATCTTCAACGACTAACAATAATAATTTGACGTAAGAACCTTTTCCCCTACCAAAATTCAGATATACTTGGCTCCCATAGGAAGAAAAATATATGGTACAAACAAAACAAACCATTTCATGCCCCATAATAGAGATAAGATGCAGACTGCCCTGTAGAAACCAAGTTGTAGCATATGAAAAATGAGAATGAACTACCTGAAACCACTTACATCACCGATCATGATCTGAAAAAATTAAGGCGTGCTTTTCATTGTCATCATTTAGAGGAGGGTCAATAAGACCTTCGCAGGCAAAGTTGCTCACAAAAAAAGCTTTCGCTCAAACCAAACATTGGTCGACATTATCCAGACAAAAGTGTTGATTTCTCAACAAACGCTTAATGTCCTCTAAGGAAGAAAAAACAATATACTTATCCACTTGTTTGTCCTTAAAAATAATGATCCAAGTGGCTCCAAACACATGCAGAAGTCCAAGAGGGCTCATAAATGGTCAAAATTCAAAGTGGTTAGATTTCTCTTGAAACAAGACAAGAGCGAAGTGCTCGTTTCCCTAATTCCAACGGTGCAATCGACACTCCAGTCTGAGTTTGTATGGAGAAGATAGAGCAAGTCAAAGTTGTGGTCAAAGTTGGCCATGGGCCAAGTTTAAGGGTTCTACAATTTGACCTACACCGGCCATAAAATCCTAGCTCTCGAAAGCAGGCGAATTTGTGGGATGGTTAATTTTCACATTAACCCTTAATCGGCAAAACTCAAATCTATTTTTTTTTAACAAAAACAATATTAAAAAAAGGGGTGGTCGGCTGCCACGCTGCCCACCACCTCCGCCCCCAACCCTGTGATTCATGTATTTGTATTAAGTAGAGGGTATGGGGAGGCGGGCCACCCCCGACAAACCCGCCAACCCCTGGGAAGTTTCAAACTATATACATAGCTTAGTGCTAACCATGCCCAAAATCAATAAAAAATGACAAACAACGCTTATTAAAAAAATATTGGTCCAACCCCTAGGAAGTTTCAAACTATATACATAGGTTAGTGCTAACCGCGCCCAAAATCAATCACAAACGACAAACAACGCTTATTATGAAAACATAATCGTCATCAAGTTGGGGAGGCGAGGATTTGAACCATGACCTTGTCCAACAGAATAGCACCCACCACCGTTGGGTCACGGGATTAAACTTGGTGACTCCGCCCACAGTTAATACTTAAACCCTTTAGTCCGCAGAGGCACAAGGAGGAGAGAGTCGTGAACGGAACGGAGGCTGAGCCGAATTTGAGCGGAACAGTGTGCCCAAGGGTGGAACCAAGAGCTGGCACGAATATCGAGGCAAGCATATTCCATGGGAATATTCTAAGGAATATTCTTAGACGTAGATTCTTTAAGGAATCTTAGAGATTCCTTGGAAGGTAAATTTTTACATTGACAAAATGCTATCAAGTTTACAATCATTTTAACTGAAATTTCACAGTGAATGCGATGGTGAAACAAAAATCACCGTCTGAGCAGAAGATTTGCAAATTCCCAGCAGAGAAGAATCTTTGAAGAATCTTGAGGAATCTTCTAGATTCCTTAGAGGCTGAAATTCACCAGAATCAGAATGAAACCAACTTTATACCCAAAAGTCTCGGAATCTTGCAAGGATCATGATGGCGAGATCAGATTTTTGATCTGAGTTGCAGATCTCCAATCAGCCCAGGGAACAGAGTCTTTGGAGAATCACAGGGAATCCAAAAGATTACTACATGCCCATATTTTGACAGTGCCGAAATTCGACAAATGGATAGTCGATTTTACACCTCTTGATGACATAATTTAGTGGTGCAATCAAATTTTGTAGTTGAGCCTTCCTTTTTTTAGCCAACTTCAAAGGTGAAGGTACATGAAGTAGTCATGTCATGTTTTCCTTCATAATTGCTGAGATGACGTATTATGTTTTGAGATCCCTGTTTGATGTTATGTTGTGGGATTGATTTTGGCACATTATGTGAGATGTATTTAGCTTGTCATGCTATGTATTTTTGTTAAGTTCCTTGTGTAACTATGTTGAAGGGATACTCATTGCCACATTGCGTGAGATCATGTTAAGTTGTCATGCTGAGAGGAAGCCTTCTTGAGTGAAAATTCATGTAAGAGGAATATCTCGTGGAGAGACAAGCCACTCTTGTTTGAGGGTGTATGTCCTTGCTATGACATAGAGTCTTCCATGTACATCATCATCTCTTTCAACATTATATGAAGCGGCCTCCACCATCTTAACACCGGGCCCGGAGACGTAGTCCACACTGGACGACCTCTGTTATCAAATGTGTTGTGCTCATGATTTTCTTATGGTTGTCATGTTTCCTCTTATTTAAGCATGCACATATGTTCTTTTATTCTCTTTAAAATACAATTCTAACAACATCACAGAAGTAAAGGATCTTGGATGATTCTGATAGCTGAAGGAACCCAGAAGAAGTTTGGTATCAGAGCGGTCTTCTCACTGATGTGAATTGCGAGTGTGAACAATGATTTAACATGCAGCAATGGAGGATGACAAAGACATGTATGAATCCATGCTCAGGATGTCCAAAATGGTGGACATGTTGTACGAAGCTTATGAGAGACAGAGGAAAGAAAGAGTAGAGAATGATGCTCCATCCACACCTTCTAGTGTATAGTCATCATCTTCATTGTCTTCTCATCATTCGAATGAGGAGATCAACCAGAGTCTTCAAGAAGATAACACTGAATTGAAGATGCTTCTAAAAGAAGAGAAAGAGGAGAAGCATTGATTGCAGCTTCAGTTGCAAGTCATAGGGGCAGCCTTGGAAGAATTGAAGCGAAATGAACAAAGCCTTCAAGTAAAGGATGATGAATTAAGGAGGCTTCTACAATAAGAGAAAGATGATAAGTAGAGATTGCAACTTCAACTACAAGCCATGAAAGAGGCCTTGGAGAAGTTGAAGAGAAATGAAGGCTTAGAGAAGCCTTCGTCATATGTTTCAAAATTGATAGCTGAGGTAAACAATGTTGATTATTCTTCAGTTTCATCTTCACGTGATGTTATTTCTGTTGGAAATGTGGAGATACCGATCATAGGAACTGGCATGAGACTCCTTACCAAGATGGGGTACAAAGGAGGAGGGCTTGGTGTCAATGGCCAAGGCATGACTCAGCCATTGGAGGTCATGCAAAGACCTCGATTCACAGGTTTGGAATATACCAAAGGAGAATGCACAAAGGTGTCATATGCTTCCGAGACATTCTTGAAACTATCAAAGAAAGAGAATGATGGGAACACATCACCATCATCCCATGGCAATGCACATTGCAGAGAAAGAGCTGAGGCAAGCTCTCATCACCATAATTACACCAGAGATAGCCAGGAAAGGTATAAACAGTCTCAGTATTCTAGAGTTCATTTTGATTACAATCATGTTTCTTATGATGAACATAGATCATGGCATAGAAAAACATGTGGTTTTTATGGTTTACATAGATATGTGTTTGTTGAGTGCTACAAGAGAATGGTAGCACGAAAGAGGATGAGGCGTGAAAGGCATTCTCCACAGCAGGAGAAGAAGCATGTTAAGCAGGTTTGGAGCAAGAAGACTTTCTGTAGTAATTGCAACAGAAGTGGTCATCAAAGAGACACATGTTGGAGGTTCCATCTAGAGAAGCGCCTTAAGGAAAAAGCATTTGTGCATCAACCAGTTGAAAATTTTGATCAACAAGCGAATCCACCATAGGGAGGTGACTTGTTCACTTTGATAACTCAGAAATTGTTTTTATAGATGTGTTAGCTTGTCATGGCCTTATTTTTGTAAATCATTTGTTGCAACTTTAAATTGTAAAATTGATGATGTGTTTTTCATCACTTGTTAAGCAACAATGATGTTTTGGCCTTGTATTGATAGCTAGGGTATTGTTTCTATTTTGATGTAAACTTGACCACAAGTATGTGTTATAAAGTCGTGGCAAGTGTGGGATGTTTGGGTCATAGTTGGTCGTTTAAGTTAAGCATGTAATTTGCAATATATTTTACAGGTTTGCAGAGGATGTAGGTGTCGGCTCATCACTTATGGCTCTGAAGAACAAAGGTGAAGGAGAAGGAAGGATGACCTGTCAAGACACTTGTGGTACAAACAATGTACCAAGCAGTTGCATATTATTTTCATGCTTTTGGAGGACCAAAAGCTCTTCAGTAGGGAGGAATGATCCATATTTCTCCAGACACATGCAGAAGTCCAAGAGGGCTCAGAAATGCTCAAAATTCAAAGTGGTCAGATTTCTCTCGAACAAGGACTAGAGCGAAGTGCTCGTCACCCTGAATCCAACGTTGCAAACGACACTCCAATCCGAGTTCGTATGGAGAAGATAGAGCAAGTAAAATTTGTGGTCAAAGTTGGCCATGGGCTAGGTTTAAGGGTTTTACAATTTGACCGACACCGGCCATAAAAACCTAGATCCCGAAAGCAGGCGAATTTGTGGGATGGTTAGTTTGCCCATTAACCCCTAATCGACAAATACCAAATCTATTGTTCTTTTTGAACAAAAATAGTATTAAAAAAAGGGGTGGCGAGCTGCCACCCCTGACGATCCTGCGATTCATGTATACGTATTAAGTAGAGGGGATGGGGAGGCGGGCCACCCCCACCAGACCCACTAACCCCTGGGAATTTTCAAACTATATACATAATTCGGTGCTAACCACACCCAAAACCAATCACAAGCGATAAACAACGCTTATTAAAAAAAACATAACCATCACCAAGTTGGGGAGGCAAGGATTTGAACCTCGGACTCATCCAACAGAATAGCACCTGCCACCGTTGGGGCATGGGGATTAACCTTGGTGACTCTGCGCACAGTTAATACTTAAACCCTTCATTCTGCAAAGGCACAGGGAGGGGAGTGTTGTGAACGGAACGGAGGTCGAGCCGGATTTGAGCGGAACAATGCACCCAAGGGTGGAACCAGGATTTGGCACAAATATCGAGGCGGGCATATTCCATGGGAATATTTCTTGGAATATTCTAAGTAATATTATTCCATGCAGATTCTTTAAGGAAACTTGGAGATTCCTTGGAAGGTACATTTTTACATTGACAAAATGCTATCAAGTTTACAGTCATTTTAACCAGAATTTCATAGGGAATGCGATGGTGAAATTAGAATCAACATCTGAGCAACAAATTTTCAGATTCCCAATAGAGGAGAATCTTTGAAGAAACTTGAGTGAATCTTCCAAATTCCTTGGAGGCTGAAATTCGCCAGAATCATAATGCAGCGAAATTTATACTCAAAAGTCACAGAATCTCACAAGGATCATGATGGCGAGAGTAGATTTTTGATCTGAGTTGCAGTTCTCCAGTCAACCCAGAGTACAAAATCTTTGGAGAATCACAGGGAATTTAAAAGATTCCTACATGCCTAGATTTTTACGGTGTCGGAATTTGACATATGGATAGTTGAATTTACACCTATCGATGACAGAAATTTAATGGTGCAGTCAGATTTTACAACTAAGCCTTCCATTGTTCGGCCAATTTCAGAGGTGAAGGTACATGAATAAGTCATGTCATGTTTTCCTTCATAATTGTTGAGATGATGTATTATGTTTTGAGTTCCTTGTTTGATGTTATGTTGTGGGATCGATTTTGCCACATTATGTGAGATGTATTTAGCTTGTTATACTATGTATTGTTGTTGAGATCCCTGTGTAACTATGTTGAAGGGATACTCATTTCCACATTGTGTGAGATCATGTTAAGTTGTCATGCTGAGAGGAAGCCTTCTTGAGTGAGAATCCCTGTAAGCGGAATGTCTCGTGGAGAGACAAGCCACTCCTGTTTGAGGGTGTATGCCCTTGCTATGACATAGAGTCTTCCATGTACATCATCATCTCTTTTAGCGTTATATGAAGCGACCTCCACCATCTTGACACCGGGCCCGGAGACGTATTCCACAGTAGATGAACTCTGTTATCAAATGTGTCGCGTTCATGATTTTTTTATCGTTGTCATGTTTCCTCTTATTTAAGCATGCACATATGTTCTTTTATGCTCTTTAAAATGCAATTCTAACAACATCATAGAAGTAAAAGATCTTGGATGATTCTAGTAGCTGAAGGAACCCATATCAAATAAGGTTCAAGAGAGTGGCCATTTGTTGATGAAGTGCCAAAGAACTTGTTGTTGCTCAAATTGTCCTGATATCTGAGGATAGTTTGTGACCACATCACTGAGGATTCTATATCCTCCCACTCTAGGTGACAAGGGCTGACCTCTGTTTCACCACAGGGAGTATTCCCTGGTGATAATCAAAATTGAATAGTTATTGTAAAATAGTGTGAATTAAATAGATTTTGTAATTAAACAAATAAATAGACCAGATTATTGAATAAAGAGTGTTTTAAATCAAATAATTTTTTTTGGGAAAAAGAGATAGTAGGTACATAACTCATGAAAATTTATTAAATAAAACCTTCATTAACGAAAAATAAATTGAATTAATATATATCATAATTCATAAAGGTTAGCGAGAAATAAAAATAAAAATTAAAGAAAAAACATAAGTTAAGGCACATTCATGTTAAATACATTTAATTGAACTGTGTGGTTTAAATAACATAACATCAAGTATTATTATTATTTATCATGCATAGCAATTAGAATAATTTAATCTAATAATTTCAAATAATAAATATTGGATAATTATTAAATTAAATGTAATATGTGAAACATTAGACAATTGGAACAAGTCAAATAATGGCTAACAATTTCACTTTTTACAGCCAGAGAAAATTTTGAAAACAATAATAAAATAAAATAAAAAGAAATAAAATTTAAAAGACTGATTTTTATGGCATTTAAATTTATGGTGCACATAACCCTAAATATCATGTACTCATGGAATTAAACCTGCAACCAATAAACTCAAAAGGTAATTTTACAGCCCTAGATTTCAAGTATTCCAAAGTATTTAAAATCATTTAATATATTCGAGGATAATGCATAGTCAAGTTAAGCCACTATTTTGGAACAATGAACCAACACATAAAACTGAAATTACAATACAATATAATGGAAGAAAAAAAAATGAATTATAATA
Organism: Pinus taeda; assembly: GCA_000404065.3. Lineage (NCBI taxonomy): Eukaryota > Viridiplantae > Streptophyta > Pinopsida > Pinales > Pinaceae > Pinus > Pinus taeda. Next base: position 47,627 of record APFE030479385.1, read on the forward strand.
TTATTAACAAAACCTTGATGTCATAATGAAGGGGACCATTTGGAGCATGTACAAGATGGTTGTAATAGTTAAAGTCTTCTTCCTCAAAGCTACCATCCTCCAACCTGCGAAAAACTCCTGACATAAACTCTTACATTCTCTTTTATATCTTTGGGAACTCGTTTCCCTTTTAGTTCTCGTAACTCTCTGAATGAAATTACATTAATAATAATTATTTTGACTAAATGTAATACATATTCCATTATTGAAATGAATTTCGGCTTAAATCCTCCACCTTAAAAATCTTTTTAATAATATCTCTTGCATTAAAAGAAAAGATACAAATTAATTCTCAGATATAAAACATTATAATAAATGAAATTAAACTATAAAATTACCTTTCATAATGTTCTCCTCATTATCTCACGAATATTATTAATGAAATCTACTTTTTACCTTAAGTGGGACTCAATGAATTGTTTCTCACTATATAAAACATTAGGTCATAATTATATATTTAATGTGAACGTATTTTCTAGAAACGCAAGATAGAACCAAAATATTAAATTTAATATAGTTTTCCTTTTTAAATGTTGAATGTTTTTCTCCTCCCATGCTAAATTGATGTTTGTAGAATTTCTTCACCCAACCAGTAGAAATAACAATTTTGAGTTTAAATGAAAAAAAATTGAAATTTACATGTATAGGGGAGGGTCGCCAATACATGTGCGCCCTCCCCGCCACGTCCCCAAAGCCACGCGTAAAGCACATGGAGCCGGTACGACACTTGTCCACCGTGGAGCTCCATGTGTTGGCTACCGTATGCCACCTTAAATGCGTCTGTTCGCGCCAGTTATCAGGTTCGTTTGGGCTCATTCCTGTGATGTTGTGCTTGCCCTTTGTGTTTCTGCTCGGGGCCAGTTGTTGGGTGAAGCCCCCCCCCGAAGATGGCGCGGAACCGCCCCGGAACCTCCGCGCTTGGTCGCCTATTGCTGTGCTGGTAGAGGCGTTTGTTCATGCGACATGGTTTGTGGACCTACGCTCTTCGCCTGGTATGCAGGCGTTGGTTGACTTGTTTGCTGGTGTTGCAGGGTATGATGTTCGCACAGCGCTTCTGCTTTACTTCTGCTGTTCCGCCTGGATTTCTTGGTCCGCATTTCTCTGTTGCTGGTCTTATTCAGCGATTTTGTTGTTTGGGGAGGAGTCGGTCGCTGTTTTAGTAAGCTGGAGGTGAAATGTTGTTTTTCTGGTTTTTTGTGGTTTTTTTGTGGTTTTCAGTTGCTAATTTTTATTTTTCTTCTTGTTGCAGGTGTGGACCTTCGTGTGGAAGAGGTCGTTGCAGGTTGGTGAGCTCCGGGGAAGGTCGGCGAGCATGTATCTGGTAGGATTTTAATCCTACCAGCTACACTCTATGTTTTTCAACACAACATCTGTGTTTTGGACATTTTGTAACCTTTTTAATGGTATTTTATGGCATTTTGTTAGGATTTCTTTATGAGGGTTTAGGGTTTATGGGCTATTTGTTGTTTATGAGGGTTTATGGGTTTATGGGTTGTTTGTTGTTTATGGGTTTATGGGTTTATGGGCTGTTTGTTGTTTATGGGTTTATGGGTATATGAGGGTTTAGGGTTTATGGGCTGTTTACAGTTTGTTCTATGAATGTTGCCACATAGTTTATCAGAAATGTGGAAAACATTTCGAATTTATATGAAATTGAATTACCCATTTCGAATTTGCAGAGTTATCTATTCGTAATGTGCAGAGTTATAATGTGCTTTTTCCATTGAAGTAATTGAATTACCCATCACGGGTTCCTTGTAGTAATTCCTTTAATTCTTACCTTTGTACACTGTGGTTTATTTATTTGCAGACCTCTGTACACTCGTTCAATTCAACAGTGTTATTTTGTCTGATTTTCTTTGTACACTGTGGTTTCTTTATTTGCAGACCTCTGTACACTCGTTCAATGCAATTTGTAATTCTGACCATAAACTGTTGATTAGACGAGTGTAAACTGTTTTGTAATATTCAAAATAGATTAGACTGTTGATTCATCTATTTAGCGTTACACAGTTCTTTAGAGTTACAAAACTGGTTTCTTTATTTGCAGACCTCTGTACACTCGTTCAATTCAACAGTGTTATTTTGTTTGGTTTTCTTTGTACATTGTGGTTTCTTTATTTGCAGACCTCTGTACACTCGTTCAATTCAACAGTGTTATTTTGTTTGGTTTTCTTTGTACACCGTGGTTTCTTTATTTGCAGACCTCTGTACACTCGTTCAATGCAATTTGTAATTCTGACCGTAGTGAACCGTGGAGCTCCATTTGGATCTCCCTCTTAAAAGACTACAATAGTCAATTTTTTAATTTCAGTTTGGGATAAGGTCTTTGTTACTAGCGCTATATTAATTTAGTTTTACTAATTTCCTAGACAATAAGTTACTTATTTCTTGTGTAATAGAAGGCACCTCTTATGGTTCCGGTATTAACAATTGTTATTCTTGTTATGTGTTCTAGACTTAGGTTGTTGCTACCTCTCCTGTACCCTAGTTAGTTAAACTTTAATCTAGTTACCAGCATATGTACAGGGTCTCTTGCTAATACAAGTCTTCGAGTGACATTTCCCTACAGGGGATTTAGTTGGGAAGAAAATAAGATCCTCTGCACGGTAGCGTACATAGTTCTCTTATACCTGATGTGGACTGTAAAAGTTTCTTTTTAATTACTTATTTGATGGAAATTGAATTATGAGTGTGTAAATGAAGAATCAATATTGCATGGAGACAACCTCAAGGTTTGTTATTCATTTCTTTTAGTTGGGCTCCCATTAAATTATGCCCAAAGGTTTTTTCATGATTGTGTGGAACATATATATATATATTGTTTTATGTTGTGTATTTTAATGAAAAGGTTCACTGTGTGCTACAATCACATTGGTGCATTACAAAATCTCATATATATGTTTCTAGTATTTTTACACTTTTAAAATTTTACTCATTTGTCTCATAGGTTTCTCAGTACGTATACCAAAAGCAACTTATTGTTTGTCTTCGCCGATTATGAAACTGTATCACTCTTTTTTATACCACTTTCTAATCATTTTTCTTTACTCACTATCACCTAGTCTTTCCATCTATTACACCTAAATTTCATTAGAATTTCTAGAAATAAGTGTTATTTTGTTTGGTTTTCGAAATTGTATAATACTCATACAAATACATACATATCAGTGAGAATGAATTCCTAATCTGTAAATGGTTACTCTGAAATATTCTACAAGTGAGTAGTAAAACAAGCTGGTAGTCAACATTCTTATTAGATTCAAATACTTTGCTAAATCTATAGAGTTAAATTTGTATTTAATGGATCATGATCTCATCATTTAAATCCTTAAAATCAAATCCCTCGTGCTTGCTAACTTAACACCTTAAAATTAAACAACATTTAACATATTTCCATGGATGATAAAAGGAGTCTAACCAGTCTCGCTGCGGATCGAGTTCGCCACCCAACCTACAAGTGCCTTTTTCAGTTCACCCCGAGCTGAGAATCAGTTGCCAAGGTATCAACAACCTCTGTTGATGAATTTGAAATAAAAGAAAACCCTTGAAACTACTTTGTTCTTGCCTTCAATTTTTCATTCTATTAACTAGAGAGAAATCTTACATGTCAAACTATTACAGATTATTGTAGGCCAATCTCTTGTTCAGAGGTGCACTGCAACTGTGGAATTCTTAGAAAAGGAGTATCCATTTATTCCTCCAACTGTGAATGACCAGATTATGCATGATCATGTTTGCAAAGTTGCAGCTGATCTATTTGGTGCACATAATCTAAAAATTGCAACTCCTCTCATGCCTGGAGAAGACTTTGCTTTTTAAACCGAGGTTATACCTGCAGGCTTTTTTCTCTTTGGAATGAAAGATGAGACATGTCGATCAATACATGCACCAAACACTTCACTATTCACCATTGATGAAAATGTTCTCCCACTTGGTGCTGCGATGCATGCTGCCTTAGCTGAAAGGTACCTTAATGAAGGCAACTTTAGGCCTTCTCAATCTTCAGTAGCGGACACTAACATATTATAGTGAATTCAGATAAAGGACTTGAATTAACACCAATTGGAAAGTCTGGTTTTGCTCTGGGTCAGTGAATTTCTCTATGCTGCAGTGATCAACTATCTGTCGTTTGGTATCTTTTTTGAGGCTGTTATAAGTCTTTAGCGCCTTTGGGCAGTGTTATAGAACTCAGATGTGGCATTCAGTCAGGTCGAGTCCAATATCATTGACTTGGGAAAACTGAAATATTTGTTTTGCAAATTTGGTCACACATGCAGGGTACCTCATTGTCATGTTGTGGTCATTCTCAATGATTGATAGGTTACAATTGACCTTTTTTAATCTCATGATGCTTTTGAGTTTTTCTGGTTGCTTTTTTCATTCTTAGATGATGAGAGCTGTGTTCGACCCTATTTTAAAAACTTCGAAGACTTGCAATATAATATGATCGAGCTAATCCGCTATTATTTCCATGCGATATTTTACTTTTTTTTTAACTTCTGATTTTGTAAACTCATGCATCTTGGAACTGAAATGATTTCTTATGATTAACATATCAAATCTAATTGAATTTCGTAGATTGCCTCCTCATTGATTTTTGTATTTAGCCTTTTTCATATGCAACTTGAAATGTTATTATTGAATTCCCAAACATCGCAGGAATGAGCCCAAACGAACCTTTCAAATGGCGCGAAAAGATGCATTTAAGGTTGGATACAGTAGCCAACACATGAGCTCTGCGGTGGATAGGTGTCGTACCGGCTCCATGTGCTTTTACGCGTGGCTTTATAGAAATAGTTTTATCATAATTAATATTTTACAGAAAGACATATTCCATTGAAAATTTCTTATCAACACACAGTTAGGTTGCCACAAGAAATCACTACTAGGTTGTTAGCCAAAATGTTTCTTGGGACAAGAAAAAGATACAATCTAGTGTTGTAAGCCAAAATATTTCTGGGACATGAAAAAGATACAATCTAGTGTTGTAAGCCAAAATGTTTCTGTGACATGAAAAAAATACAATCTAGTGTTGTAAGCCAAAATGTTTCTGTGCCAAGAAAAAGATACAATCCATCCAAAATCCACATCATAATGTGGTTAGAACCAAAAACATATGACACCCCTATTCTTTATGGCCTTGAGACTCTTGAGTGCCAAAACTCCCCGAG